>JACEGR010003564.1:0-102613 GCA_014170235.1 Listronotus bonariensis | reverse complement strand
ACATTTTCGTTCAAGTGCAGTACGGGACACCATTGGACCTAAAATAAAAATAACTAAGTTCATTACCATCGGATAGAAGATATTACAGATACTAATAAAAAAATGGAGTAAAAAAATAACATCCTTTATCTGGGAAACAATGTATCGCCGCACCTATGTTTAAAAAAATACAGTGTTGGCAAAAATAGTTTCCCTTCCCCATGTTAACTTTTGTATCCTTAATTTTTTCTGTATAAAATTTGGGTATTACTAATGAGAGGATATAAACTAATTTTTAACGTTACAATGATAGCTGCAACAATTAAGATGGCGGGTCTGTGGTACATCCTTTAAAAGCTCCTGGTGAGTACTTTATAATCCTAAAATATAAAGTCGAATACCTTCACCTACTACAAACTGGCGGTACCCTAAAAATCGCCTAAATACCTGATTTGGATGGCCATATTTCCGAAACTTATAAAGTTAGATGTACATAATGTGGCATTTTCTGAAAGCTCTCTTAAATATCTTTCCAGTGGTGATACTTATAATAATATACAGGGTAAAACAAAAAGTATTTATTTCATAACGAAGCACCCTGTTAATGAATTAATATTAAAAAGGTCTTCAAAGAGCTTTAAGAAAATACCAGATTAGGTACATCTAACTTTATTAGTTTCGAAAATATTGCCATCGAAATCAGAAATTTAATAATTTTAAAAGTATCGTCATTTTGTAATAGGTAAAGATATTAACTTTTATATTCTAGGGTTCTAAAGTACTTGTCAGGAGCTTTAAAATGATATACCACAAGACCCCCTTTCCATTAAATTTTTTTCCAAAGTTGGTGCCCATCCATCATCTTGATTGTTGCAACTATTATTTTTACGTCAAAAGAAGTTCAAATTCTCCCATTAGTCATAACCAAATTGTATAAAGAAAAAAATTAGAGTCCAGAAATTAGCAGGGGGAGACTAATTACGTCCACACTGTATATATTTTTGTGTACAAGCAATCTTTAAAATATTGGAACGAAGTTTTTGTTAAACCCAAGGGTGCAGTTAGAGGGGGCTACGGTAGGCTAAGCCCCCAGGACGAGGATTAGCCCCGCCAAAATTATTAAGCATTTGAAATATATTGTTTTTTTTCGACAAATATACTCTATATACTGGGCTTAAACCCCCAAAATCCAAAGGTAGTTGCGCCACTGGTTAAACTATAATATGAATCACCCTGTGTAAAAGTATTAACCGCAAAATTAAAACCGTTCACCGTTCCACGCAAAACTATCTATTTTTACGCAATCCTGTCTTCACTAACATATTGTTTCCTTTTCCATCTGTTGGCAGTACCATCATTTAAAAGCCCTTTTTCTGAAACCCGATCTCTCGGCGCTAGAAGGTCCATAAATCAGATAAAAAAGCAAAATTAAGTGTGCACAGGTGCACTGATATACACCGCACGGTAGCTCGGCAATACCGCAATTATGCAGAGATACATAACTTGCCGCTAGAACACGTAGGTATGTTCATTAAATCGACGGAAATATCTAAAACTAATGAGCCTGGAATCGTACTGGAATCATTTATGAATTTTATCTTTGTTTAAATACGCCTCATATACTTATTTCTGTTATTTTACTGATATTTCCGATTCTGACTTAAAACTATTTATCTACACCTGTAAGTTAAGAACTTTCTAACGCACCTATTTTTATTACCGTACTCTTTTCACAAATAAAAACCAAATTATTACATTTCTACTTTATCATTATCCTTAACATAACAACTATAAAACAAAATAATAATATTATGAGTGCTAAACTCTTTAATATCACATGATGTAACAAAAAAATAATAGTATTGAAGATATGCTTTATATTGGTTAGGCGGAATCATTTATTGGATGGTCTTTTTGTTGGGTACACACCTGGAAAGAATGGGTCAGCTCGTATACCCCGGGACCAGGACCGAAGCGGTCCCATTCTTTTCAGGCGGGTAGGTACCTACCCAACAAAAAGACCATCCAATAAAAAAATAGTGATTTTTGTCTTTGGGTTTGGGTAAAGTTTTATCTGTATTATAAAGTTTAAGAGTCTCATAAACACTTTTTTTTATAATTCTACCATGTTTTATTAATTTTTTTAAATTAAGGGAATTTTTAAAATTAGAGTTTATAAAAAGGTTTATGCAAGGTATGCTTTTAAACGAGATATGCCTTTTTGTAGAAAAAGGATGAAGGAATTTACGTTTAAGAAAAATGTTAAATTTGTTATTTCTGTCAAAAATATATAAGTACTGACATGAAAAAAATTTACCCTGTATAATACCGACTTACTGAACAGCTCTTACCTATGAAAAAAGGCATTATCTACTATAAAGTTACTTAGTTGCCCAAATAGCATTGGTACTGTGGCAACCTTTCAAAAGTTATAATTGAAATGATTTTTTAAATTCTTACTTTAAAGGTCAATAACTCCCTAACGAAGAGCGATAGAACTTTTTTATATGAAGCACTAACATTATTTTGACTCACTCTATCACAGCTATCATTTATCACAATACCTTTTTGGACACCCTGTATATTTTATTTAATAAATTTTACAGTGACGCATACATTCGATTTGACATCCGTCCGATATCGGATATACGTTTAAATAATTTGATTCGAGAGTCGTGACCGATAGTAGGATTAAACAGTAAAATTAAAAAATACTATTTAGTGATATGAAGAGCATATTTTCGAATTCTTGGTAGTTGCAGCAAAACTTTACAGTCATAAATTACATTGCTTTGCCTACATGGTAAAGATGTGTCCACATTTAATTCATTCTGAAAGCAATACCGCAAAGTACACAAAAAATGATAAAGTAAACAAACCATTTCGAATGCCTATAGCCTTAGACACAGCCTGATTAAATATTTTTAGATATATAATTAAAAAAACAGTGCTAAAACACGTATCACGTACTTAAAAAACATTCTCCCTTTTCGCCTCTGTCCTACTATAAAACCGGTGGCACGTGGCGTTGTACTAGAAACTCGTCCGGTTAAATATTTTTGCTGCAATAAATCATTGTTCACAAAAGGGTTTTTTACTTTATCATTTTTGTGTACTTGGCGGCATTGCTTTCAGAATGAATTAAATGTCTGATCTGCTTTTGAAAAAAAAAAAACGTAAAGTGTAAGTTTTTAGTTCAGTATCCCCCGAACTTTCTTTGGAGAGAGGGTTGTAGCGCGAGCGTTGTGTAGGGAGCTAACGTTAAGATGGGTTCACATCTATTTCATTCTGAAAGCAATACCGCCAAGTACACAAAAAAGATAAATTAAACAAACCTTTTCGAAGGCACATAGCGCTGACAGAGCCTGATTGCATATTTTTTGATAAATAGAAAAAACACTGCTTAAACACGTGTCACGTACTTAAAAAACATCCTCTTATTTCGCCTCTGTGCTGCCATAAAATCTGTGGCACCTGGCGTGGAACTAGAAACTCGTCGGGTTGAATATTTTTTGCTGCAATAAATCATTGTTCACAAAAGGGTTTATTTACTTTATCATTTTTTGTGTATTTTGCGGTATTACTTTCAGAATGAATTAAATATGGACCCATCTATACCAGCCTCTTACCGCAAAGACCCGGGTTAGATTCTCGCATTCGTACATCGGTATTTGTAATCGCTCGTCACCTCACAGTTGTTAAAGGCAAACCACTGTGTAGTATTGTGCCAATCCCAGGTAATAGTTATTTAAAAATAACGTCCGTGGTGGCACTACTGCGTTGTCTAAAAGGTGCTGTAAAATGCAAAACCTGCATATTTCAGTGCTTGGCCAACGTTGACGAAACAAGGTAAAAGATGGGTTAACATCCAATAACCTGGCACTCACGGTACTCTGGTATTTAGGTATAAGCCTTCGTGAGATGTCACAAAGATACAAAAAGAAATGAAGTTAGTGTATTATATTTGCGGATATCTGCTAATAATATTTTTGTGGGCCCAAACTTATTTTGTTTATTGATTACCTACTTGTCGAAAAGCAAAAGTATAAGATGGGTGTAAGAAGATTTAAAATACTGCTCTAAAAAATATCTTTTTATATTTCACAGGGTGGTAAGAAAAATATATGTAATTAATATTTTTAGCCAGGGCCGTCCTTGGTGGGGATGCACACGGGATATTTGCACGGTGGAAATTGAAGGAGGGGAACTTTTTTGTTTTTTGTTGCTCTTTAAAAATATGTAGGAGAAAAAAGTAATAATCAATGTAGAAGTTTTCAATAAAGGATTTACCTATATTGTAAAAGCATGACACAAAATTTTAGGAGGTGATTCCTTGTTTAAAATAAAGGGTAGTTTGCTTATAAACATAGGGCCAAAAGTCAACCCGTAGGTACAAAAACGGCAAAAAAATAACGTTTTTATTTTTTATCTCAAAAACCAAAAGCGACAGAATAATAAAATTTTATAAAAATATTGCTATTATAAAAATATATTTTTAAATATTTTTCCACTTTTTAAAATTATGTAAGTAGTGGAAATAGATTTCTCCTACCGTTCTTGCTAACCAAAAAAGAGATACCTATACAATGACCCAGAAAAATATAAATTTGTAAAAACTGGTTTATTTAGAATTTTTTTAATTCTTGTTTTTTTTTGTTAAACTTACCAATTTCAAAAAAAAAAAAAATTAATTGTAAATTATAACGTGCTTTATTTTATAAGAAAAATATTTTTCTACTGTCACCACTAAAGGCATTTGTAAGAGGTCCTTATTTGACATTACTTGGTAGATTAAATGCAATGCTCATTTTGTTTTTATACAACATAAAGAGATTTTTTGGTATTTTTTTCGTAATATCTCCCTAATGGTTGAGTTTTGACCCCATGTTTATAAAGCACACTACTCTTTATTTTAAACAAGAAAATACCTCCTAAAATTTTTGCATTTCTTTAGAAACACCCTGTAGAACAAGAATGGTAATAATCAAAATTAGCCAATGCCAGACGTATTTATTGATGAGCCCTACATTATTCAGTATATTAAAAATATTTATTTTCAAGGATGTGTATTAATTAAAGAATATAAATCTTAGACCCGTAATAATTAATTTTAAAATTATATGTTCTCGATTGCATAGCTAAATACTAAATTTCCGGTCAATTACAAACTAATCAAATAATATGTCAATAGAAGTAATTATTTTTGAAAAAGATTTTGCAAATATACCGGTTTACTATATTATTTAAGGTCGCCTAGTCCAACCATAGATAACCTACATTGAGATCCGCAGTGGCAAGAAGCATTTTTCGGATTCTTACGACCTTGCGCAGTAAACAAATGAACGGGTGGACGAACATGCGCACTTAATAGCCGTGGCAAAATACAAACACCGGCACCTCGTGCCCTCCGTCCGCGGTCTGACCCGTCTGACCGTGACGCTCATAAGCTACCGTACTTCGAACGGAAAACCAGGACGCCGTCGACAAATTATTAGAATGCGGATAGTCTGTTTACCGCCGCGTTCCCCCTCAATTTGCTTGCGCACAAACCCGTTTTTTCGCCCATGAAATGTAACTTTTGTTTAGCGCAGGTTTTAACATTGCAATCCATCAAGATAAGCAAGTCCAACACATAAAACATGTGTTTGAGCCTTAGAGTTTCGTTACTGTAACCCTAAAAAGCTACCGTTTCCTAGGACTTTCGGTCGGCCGAACCGACGCGATTTACGTTCGCCCGAATCAAGTTAGGTATTACTTAAATGTAATTTCATTTAAAAGTGTATATTTAATTTGGCGAATTTAAATCGTGTCGGTTTCCGCCGACCGACAGTCCTAGGAAACCATAGATTTACCATTTTGGGTACAATATTTGAGGAGCCCCAAATCAAATCCAGGGGCGGTCATATCGACTTTCTGAGGGGAGGGGCATGAGCCGAGGAGAAGTGTGTGAGGTAGCAAAAAACAACAATTTTTAAAGGAGGTTTAAAAAAAGAAAAAAGTCCTCTAACCTCTTTTTATTGTTTTCACCTTTCATAATTTTTATAAAATTACACAAAACCTCCTTCCCACGTATTTAAAAAGATCCTCACTCTTCCATCATCAGCCTCACCCCTGGGGGAGGGGACCCTCAATAAATGCCCATATTTGCCATTAGACATGTATGAAACACAATAAAATAGAAAGTATGTCGCATCCAAGGGGGGCATGGGCCCCCTATAACCGCCCCTGGTCAAATCGCAGTTTCTGATAAATTACAATTTTAAGAGTATCTCACAATTTTTCTTCGCGTCTTATTATTTATGTTTAAGAAGTTTTTTAATACAAATATATCACATTATAAATATTTAAATTAAACTTATTTTTATTAAAAAACTTTTTAAAATCCATAAGTAAAAAACGAGCCACAAAAACTCTGAGGTATTTTAAAAATTGTGTTTTATCCAAAACTGCGTTTTGATTTGGAGCTTCTCATTTATGATTTACATGTAAAAATTGTGGTAAACTTGTCCGACAAAAAAGTGACGCGTTCGCACAGTCCGACACCTAAAATATTTGACATTGACAGGCTGGGTTAAAGCACCGCTTCCATATATGCGGTACGAATATTCATGGTAGACTTATTTAGAGGAACCCCCTAAAAAGGTGTAAAAAGTGTTATAAAAATGTTTCTTTTTTAATATTTAATTACCTAATAATAATTTTTAAAACAAAGCTTTGATTGTATTTAACCTACCCACGTACGTAAGTTTTAATTTACAGATATTATGATACTCTGTATGTATATCGGTAAACGACAGATTTTACTTTGATACACATAGCAAGCGTGACCCACAGGACCTCGCCTGTCCTGTCAAATCCGTTTGCTAATTGCCTTACAAAGCCTAACAAGCTGAATGCGCGATTTCGTAACTGTGTGTCCTTTAACTGAAGAAGACAAGCAATATTTAACAATAGAATACTATTTTCGAGTGCAGTCATTAGATCGGTCAAATTAGAATACCTACAAATTGTGTAGGTATGTTTCACAAAAAACCCTGTAATTTAAGATTTCCACCATCTTTAAATGTTAAATTTTGAAATATTGCTAAGCTGTCGTATTTAATAACGCCTTATTAAAAAAAAGAGTACAGGATAGGCATCTATTAAAGTGCGGTTTTTAGTTAGCTTATTTTTCTTTTAATATTGCCAAATCTTTTTATTTTGCTCAAACGCAAAATTACCGTTTTTTCAATACCTGGTAACTTTGTTATAAAAAAAAACCCTGTATCTTAGTAATTTTATAATTTTCATTCCTCAAAAAAAAAACAAATAATATAATCGATGGTAGTTTTAAAAAGATAAATCACTTATAGACCTCTGAAAAATTGACTCCATGACGATAAGAAATATGATTTGCTACATAAAATTAAATAAAAACGACAACAAAGGTATAGATTATTCACAACAATTACAATTGTTAAAAAAACTAACTTAGCCGTTCTGTAACTTATATTTTGTAATATTTTTTATTTAACACTAATTAAATACAGTATTCTAATAGTAAGGATTCAATTGAAAAAAGTATTCAAAGACTAAGGGTACATCGTTATACTGAATCCGCTTCAACCGATCGAATAAAACATAATCCGACAAAAAATTGCGATATGCACGTTTCAGATTGAGTAAAGGATTGGATTTACTGCCATAAGTCCTGTCCTGTTTTTAAGCGATTTGAATTGAGTTCAGTCCATGGATAACCTACATTTAGATCCGCAGTGGCAAGAAGCATTTTTCGGATTTTTACGACCGCGCGCAGTGGGTGGACGAACATGCGCACTTAAAAGCCTTGGCAAAATACAAACACCGGCACCCCGTACCCTTCGTCCGCGGTCTGACCGTAACGCTCATTAGCTACCGTACTTCGAACAGAAAAACAGGACGCGGTCAACAAATTCTTTCCTATAATGCGAATAGTTTGTTTGGGGCCGGATGCGTTCACCTTCAACTGGCTTGCGTACAAACCGGTTTTTTGCCCATGAAATGTAACTTTTGTTTCGTGCAGGTTATAACATTGGTAATCCATTGAGATCAGTGGTTCAGTCCGATTGGAGGTTATATTTGCACGATATAACGGTTTGAAAAATGACAGTAAAGTAAAACAGCTGATAAGTGTAGAAATGAAATAGTGGGAAACAAAATACGCTTAAATATTTGCTAAAATATTGTGATAGTGTTTCTTTAGTGATTCGGCGTTATTATTTTGCCTTATTTTTCGAATTTCAATGAAATTAATTAAAAAAGAGCCACGAAAGTAAGGTTGGAAGTTTATTTTTATTTGTTTGCCCTCTTTGTCGTTGTATATACTTTTCCCTGTCAAATTTAAAAGAATTTAGAACCGGATTATCTGCATCCGATAAATTCGAGGACGGAGGGCACATTATTAGTTTCAATGCGACGCGTTCAATCGGATTCGATTTTTAAGATGTACCCTTAGTCAAATACCGTTGTATTATAAGGATTTAGTATTCATAAATACTTCGGAAGAGCACAAAAAGAGGTCCTTATTCAAAAAAATACAAACACTTTCTGCTGTTGCCTTTTTATAAAAAAACTGAATTGGAATACCAAGATTTCAATACCACGAGTCTAATTCAGGACCTTAATAACGAAATATGAATACAAAGCAAGTATTCGAATACTGTGCTTTAAAATCAGTATTTACTATCCAGGATCCCGAATACTTACTGACCAAAAGAGTATTCACTGGAATACCGAATACTAAACACACATATGTATTCGAAATCCAGCCAAATGTATTCTGAATAGGATTCAGAATACCGAGTATTCAAATACTACCCAACTCTATTAGTGAATAACATATGGTTTTGTCGCCGTTATTTTTTTGTATTTTGTAAAGTATTAGATATGTAGTAATTTTTTATTGTTATCCAATCGCCATGCAGTAAATTTTTAGGGGGTCAATAATTGCTTAATTTTTTAAAATACTCATAACCTATATTACCTTTTATAAAAAGAACCTATAAAATTTTAGGAATATTAAAAAATAAACCATTTAAAATAACAAAGTTTCTTTCAAAATTTGCGAGCAAAATTTGGTAGTACTTAATAGAAGAATGCCATAAATCAAAGACAATAATTGTAGTTTCACCATTGACTCCCAGGACAATGCTAAATTTTTGGGCATCAGTTTGAACGCTGGAGGGTCTTTTACATTGTTTAAAATATAATAATTATTATTTATTTAAATAAAGCAGAATCACATTCTTTTAATTAGCTATTTTTACCAGTCTAATAATTTTAAAGAAGAGACTACAACGAAAATATCCATATTTTTTCTTTGACTGCAGTCGTGCACAAGCAAAAAAATATGAAACGGTATTTTGGTGTTGTTTTTTTAATTTGGCCTTGGCAATATTTGGCAACAATTATTTAAACAATAAATGGGTTGTTATTATTATGTACCGTAAATGTTTTTATTGTTTAATTTAAATATTTGGTGTACCTAAATATTTTCAGCTTTAA
Source organism: Listronotus bonariensis (assembly GCA_014170235.1). NCBI lineage: Eukaryota > Metazoa > Arthropoda > Insecta > Coleoptera > Curculionidae > Listronotus > Listronotus bonariensis. Next base: position 93,112 of record JACEGR010003564.1, on the reverse strand, counting down.
TGTTGAAGGTTGAACGTGTAATGAGCTTCATGAAGAGTCCTTAGGTGATCGTTTTCTTTCACTTCTATCTTCTTTTTAAAGATAAGAGTGTCAATCAATAGAATTAAAAAAGTACCTGCCTCGTTAGTAAGATAAAAAAATTGTGTGCCGCAAGAAAAGCATTTGTTGGGTTTAAGGTTAAATAAACATAAAAAAACATCTTAGAACTTTAAAATAATAAAAAAAATTAAAAGAAGTCGGGTAATAACATAGGTAATAAAGTATAAAAAGCGTTGGTTTATTTGGTTATTAACATTGAAAAGTTAAGCACATATGTTATTATACAGGGTGAACAAAAATCCATCACGAAACTTAAGGGGGTGATTCTACTTGACAAAATAAGGGTAGAGCTATAAATTTTTTCAAAATGTCATTTGTTTTCGTGTTACAAGCCGTCACAGTTCAATTTTTATTTAGATTTTTTCGACATATTGCATTTATTTTTAACCCATCCAGTGATATTTGGCACACAAATCGAGCTTTGCAGATTCTTAAATTTTAGGACAAAAGTACTTTTTTAAATACCTCCAGAGGGCACTACACCTAAAACTTAAAATTTATTTACATCATAACTTTTTTATTTTGACAAATATCGACAAAGCTAGGGGCGCCATTTTATAGACAATCTAAAACTTAAAAAATAAGGTACTTTTTATTAAAGTCGATAAATCTCACCGTTTAGGCACCAATAGACATCAAAGTTTTCATCAATTTCAAATTGCCTACATACATACAGGGTGTCCAGTAACTTAACCGACATTTTTTGATATTTTTTTATTAAAAATGTTATGATTTTATAAAAGACAATAAATTGCATAGCTATATCACTGTTTTAAAACAAAAAAATATACTTTTTGTTCTTCCTTTTTCTTAAAAATGACGAAACTCCCACTAAAAGTAAAATAGCGGGTCCTTTCAAGGGTTGCTGGCCAAGCAATTTAAAACAAGGAATTGCAGAAAAAACAAAAAGGATGGCTTATTTAATATGTGCCTCTCAAGTAAATCAGACCTGAACAAATAAGGCACTGGCCTGTTTTTAAAAGTGAAGAAATAAAATGCAAAGGTGGTAACTTTGTAAATGGTATACACACACAAACACAAAATATGAAAAATATGGACTGGTTTTGTGTTTACCCAGTACAAAAGATACTGTTTTGGAGCTTTTAATATAAACTAAAAGTTTAAATGTGAACAATATTTACTTACGTTTATTTTTTCCATTTCAAATGGGCGAGTTCTTTTGCGCATATAATGTTGCTTTTGGGCAACAAAGCAGTGTCTTTGTGAAAGGAAAGAAAAACGTATCATAATTTGTTTTAATTATTTCTTCCTACTTTGAGAACCCTAAATATTAACAAAAATCCCTAATCAGTAATCATGCAAATAAAATATATTTACAGTCCCGTGAAACAAAGTACCTCTTACGCTTAAGACACTACGTTACTATTTCGGCTTTTACCTTCGTGAATTGTCCAAAGATGAGAAAAAGTTGTTGCAGCAGTAACCAGATTATTACCTTGCAAAAATTGTTTCATTGAAAATGCAAAAGAAAGAGAAAAGAAAAAATAAATTTGCAAAGAAAAAAGTTAAAAAAAAAAACGAGAGTAAGCTTAAGTCAGGTGCTTTAAGCGTAGGCTCTGAGCTCTGTGCTAGACCAGACTCTAAGGCCTGGATCTGTGATTTTTGCAAATAATTTTTGTTGCTTTCTTCGTTATACCAAAGTTTCCAAAGAGTTTCTTGTTAATTAAGTTTAATTTCTAATGGTGTTTATAGTATTAATATTTAGGTTATCTTTTTCATATTTAGCTACCCTCATCACTTTTTAGTTTTTTTTTAAATCTTGATTAAAATTGATCAATGTAACTAAAAATGTTTACAACATAGAGGACAAATATATGATGGTAATAAAACAACAAAACGTTTTTTATTTATAATGTTTATGCAAATTATGTTGGAACAACAGAATGGTATTCCATATTTGGTCACTTTCTTCTACTATTTAAAAGGAATTTTTACAAAAAATGAAGAAAATTATTTTAATATACAATCTTTTAGCTACTAAGTTGGGCCTAAAAATGTTTTTTATTTTCATCCATGATTATCTTTATACTACTAATACATAGGTAGTTTTGTAAAATAACGGTTTTGTTAAGTAACTTAATACACTTAAATTCGGAAGATTCTGTTATAAATACAATATATAACTTTTTTTTGAGAAATACTACACAAAACAGGAAAAATCAGTTTTTAAAAAAATAATGCAATGTAGAGTATATAAAATGGTAGTTCTCCTTGAATATCCATAAAAATTCTAAACATATTCATAAAAAAATGCAAAAAGTTTTATAATCTATAAAAACCATTAAAAGTTAAAATTTTGCATACTTTATGGCAATTAAAAATGTGTTTGTCTTACCGTACTTAATTAAAAAGTGTGTAAACAATAGACAATATTACATAATAAACAGTAAATTTAGGTGACAGTTTGATGACTTTTTTCTGCATAGTAAATTTTTTTATTTTTAAAAATTGATTTTTTTATGACGAAGAATAAGGCAGGCGCTATTTTGGACGGAGGTAAACGGGGCGCGAAAATATCTCCTTTACCTGCACGCCTGTAAGGTTACGTTTATATCATAGGTAAATGGGGCGCCAGCCCTTCCCGAGAGGGGGTGTGGGTCAGGGCAGGTAAGAATTCCTATAATTGACACTAATAATTTGTATACCACTTAGTCAGTGAATAAGAAGACTACATTTTGTAAAATGTACTTGTACGTATTTGTCAAGTGTATAATATGTAAATATTTTTTAATGCAATAAATGTTTCGTAATTAATAAATTTTTTAAAAATAGACCAACATTTTATTTCGATACCTTTACTTTAAAGAAAACATTTGCGCCCCGTTTACCTTTACGATTTTATTGACCCCAAGACCCCTGCGCCCCATTTACCTGTTCAATAAAACTTTAGTGAAGGCCTTGCGCCCCGTTTACCACCGCCGACTATTTTTTCTGCTGCTGCTTACCTTTTTTGGTCACTCTTTAATTATTTACTTATTTATTCATAATATTTCCAGCAAATTTAGTTTGTTTTCTTTAACTTAATATTAAAGCAATGAAACCACAAAACGATTTTTTTGTTAGCAGCAATTAAATTAAATAAATTCATTTAATTAATATAAAAAGTATGTTAAAAATTATTATGATCCAGAAAAATGATAAATACCTTCTCTTTCTGACGAGCAAGAAATGTAGTAAACGTATAAATTAATAAATAACTACTTTTAACTAAATACCAGTGATAGCAGCACATAAAAATGCATTCCCAAGAAAAGACGGGTCATTCAAGAAATGTAAAGATCTTTAGATTAATATACAGGGTGTCCAAGAATATGTGGGCAATCTCTCAGATTCATATAGAACACATGAAAATAATGTGACAAGTTCCTATAAATTTTTTCCTAAAGCCTCTATTTACAGAGATATGTGCCCCAAAAGGACGCCGCTGAAAATCGTTATTTCTTTAATAACTTTTATACTACTTGGTATAATTAAATATTTTAAAAAATATAAATACAAGTAAGAACTCTTTAAAATGTTATTCTTCTAAAAACTTGCCTTCTAGAGGGACTAACCCTTATACAATAGTGATAATTATTTTTACACCCTGTATAATAAAGAAATAAAATATGTATTTTGGGTGGCTTAGATCCTGAGCTAAAAAAAGGTACACCTATTAGAAGTCGATAAATTAAAGCGTCTTTGACAAAAACAAGGTTTTTTAGTAGGGACATATAAAAACAATAGGCTATTCTGTTAAAAATGGTACTTAAAAAACTTATAAAAACTATTTTTTTTAAGATCAGCTAATAAAAATTTATTGAAAGATGACCACAATCGTAATATTTTTATGTTTTTTAAATCGCTGAATCTGAATCCGGGGTCAGTCTAATCCCATCAGGTCATGGTCAGGGTCATTTCAAGGTTAAATCATAAATTTTATTGAAAATAGACCAGAATCATGGTATATTTAAGTTTTCGGGATCGCTGAATCCGAATCCGTAGAAATTGACTCTATGAGGTTAGGGTCAAGGTCATATTAAGGTCATATCATCAAAAGTAATCGTAAACGCACCAAAATCATGATATCCTGGGGTTTTGTGGATCGCTAAAGCCAAATCCGTAGTCAAATTGACTACGAATTCGGATTAAGTGTCATCAAAAAACATAAAGATACCACCTTTGTGGTCTATTTTTAATGAATTTGGATGGTTTGACCGTGAAATTACCTTAATCATGACCTGATGGGGTCAAACTGACTCTGGATTCAGATTTAGCGACCCCATAAACATAAACATATAATGTTTGTGTTGTATTATTAACGAATTTTGATCATTTGACCTTGAAATAACCTTGACCATGATCTGTTGGGGTCAAACCGACCACCAGATTCGGATTTAGCGACCCCAAAATCATTAAGATACCATGGTCTAGTCTTTCGGACCACCAACTTTTTTTTGTGGGGCTGTGTAATTAAAGCTAGGAAATGCATAAAATAAGAGGAAGCCTATGTCGAACCGACACACAAAATTATCAAATACAACCCTGTTTAAGTAAATGTGGTTTTTCTAGAAAACGCTTTACTTTATCGATATTGAACAGGGGTACCTTTTTTTAGCCAAGGGTTTAGGGTATTTAAAAATAATATTTTTATTCCATTATTATACAGGGTGTAAAAATAATTAGTCCTATTGTGTAACGGTTAGACCGCCAATGGCGAACTAAGGAAGGAAAAGGTTTTACGAGAATACCATTTTAAGGAGTCCTAAATGGTATTTATCATGGTAATTTTTTTATTATTATACCAAGTAATATAAAAGTTATTCAAGAAAAAACAATTTTCAGTGGCGTCCTTTAAGGGCACATATCTCTGTAAAAGTGGACTTTAGGAAAATATTTTATATGAATTTGTCACATTATTTTTATGTGTTTTATATGAATCAGAGAGAGTGCCCACATGTTCTTGGACACCCTGTATGTATAAATAATTTTTTATTACTGAAGTATAGACGACTTATAGTCTCCTTGGAAAACGCAGTCTGTTTTAAATTTATTTAAAATTTACGAATTTTAATTTAAAATTTAAAGGGAAGAAATGAATTTGTTTGTATTTCATGCAGACCTGTTTGCTTTTACCCGCGAATGGGCATAAAAAAGAGACTAATTGCGTGTGTGAGTTTCTGTGTACCAGAGAAACTCCGGTATTCCATATTAGCGTTTACAATCAACGATATTAGTAATAATTTTCCATATTTAGTCACTTTCCTTTACCTCTTTAAATAAATTTATTCTTGGCCATTTAGATTTATAAATACCTTACACAAAAAAATGGTAATATACATCTACTATAAACAAAATATAACATACAAGGAATCTCTGACACTTTTTAATTAGATGTTTAAAACTCATGTCAATAAAAGGAATTTTATTATTATTCTTGTTAACATCATAATCAATTTAAATAGGTATACCGGTTCAGCTAAATAACATACAATACATAGGCAATGTAAGGAAAAGAGACAATCTAACTAAATACCGGCATGTAAACATGGGTGGCTAATAGTGCTTGTTTGTTTATTAGGTACATTACTGGCCGATATACCAAAACCTATTGCTCATGCAGTATGTTATACTTTTATCTATACAAATCATATCAGTTATTTTAAAGATATGTCAACCAGTCAATGCAATAACAAAACAGGCGCTTTCAGTCACCCAATCCGAAATTCTTACACGTGGGGTATTTGCGGTCGACTGTCTCTTTTCCACGCATTGACTATTTGTATAATTGACAGGCAGATTCTGTATATACTAAAATTAGAACTAAAATTGAAATTATTACCAAAAAAAATATCAAATAAAAAGTAGCAGAAGCATCCTTAAAAAAAAAACTTAAAAAAAATAAAAATAATAATAGCGGCAATTTTTAAGTAAAATACTTATAATTATATAAAAGGTAAAACTGCAATAAGTTTTTACATTATCTTGAAACACTTATCTTCTTTATACACGACTATTATTACAATTTGTCACGAAGTTAAATAAAAACATATTGATTTTAATTTAAAATCCTAAATCTTATAAAAGGTGGAATCGATGAAAGATTAATTGTGTTGATTGTTGTACATTTTCTGATAAAAAATGCTTTTTATTACATAATAGTAATATATAACGAGAGCATAAAGTGATACATTTTTACAAATACCGAATCAGTAAAATAAAAAACCCTTAATACATGTATTGCATACTATACAGGGTGATTCAATAATCGACCACAAAACTTAAGGGGTGATTCTACTTGACAAAATAAGGGTAGAGCTTCATATAGTATTTTTTCAAAATGTCATTCGTTTTCGAGTTACAAGCCGTCAAAGTTCAATTTTTATTTTGGTTTTTTCGCCATATTGCATTTATTTTTTAACCAATCCAGTTGATATTTGGCACACAAATCGAGCTTTGCAGATTCTAAAATTTTAAGACAAAAGTACTTTTTTAAAAACCCCTGGAGGGCACATTACCTAAAACTTATAATTTATTTACAATGTAAAATTTAAAAGGGATGTGTAATATTATAAGAATCAATAAAAAAATTCAATCGGAAAACCCGTGCATATAAATACACACAGGTACCTTTTTTATTTTGACAGATATCGCAAAGCTGGGGGCGTCATTTTATAAACAATCAAAGACTTAAAAAATAGGATACTCTTTATTAAAGTCGATAAACCTCACCGTTTACGCACCATTAGACATCAAAATTTTCATTAATTTTAATCAAATTACCTACATACATACAGGGTGTCCAGTATCTCAACCGAAAAACTTTAGGGGTGATTCTACAACGAAAATACGAGAAAAACTTCTGATGAACATAATGTCCCAAACGTCTTAGTTTTTGAACTACGGGATGATAAAATTTTTAAAAAGTTACTTTTTTTATTATTGCCTTTATATCAATTAAGATATTTTTAAAAATGTTAGAAGACGTCTTCTATGTATTAACAGGCATTTTTTCACATACCAGAAAAAAATTAACAGTCTCGTCCATAAGGGGTTAAGGGTAAATAAGTTCTAAGAAAAATGGTACTACACTGCATTTCTTTAAAATAAAAATATTTTTTTAATCCTCGTTTAGTTACAGACAAATTTGATCTCTTGATTTTTTTTGTTTGATAAACGGTTTTTGCCTAAAAAAATAAAAACCATTTTTGGCATGGTCATTTCGTATTGCTGATATCAAATTCTACAGTAAAAAAATATTTGTTATTTATTGTTTAATTAGATAAAAATTTGACCATGCCAAAAAATGGTTTCTATTTATTACCGTACAGCAAACAAAAAAAAAGTCAAGAATTTAAATTTGTTTTTAACTAAACAGGAATTTAAAAAAATATTTTTATTTTGGAAATGCAGTGGCGTACCATTTTTTCCTTAAAAAAATATTTACCCAAACCCTTTATGAACGACACTGGTAATTTTTTTTTCTTGTATGTAAAAAATATTTTGATGCATTGGAGATGTCTTCCAAATTTTTTAAAAATATCTTAATTGGTATAAGAGTTATGATAAATAAAAATAATTTTTTAAAATGTTTAACACCCCGTAGTTTAGAAACAAAGACGTTTAGGACATATGTTCATTTGAAGTTTTTTTCTTATTATTCATTGTAGAATAACCCTTTAAAGTTTTTCGGTTGAGTAACTGGACATGAATTTTTGCTACGACCTTATAAATATTATAATTTTACTTTCTGAGTCACAGATGTACATTATTATTATTGTTAATTTTCAAATATTTCTAATTAATTCCTCGAAAAACTGTCGAAGTCTAGCAAAAGAAGTAATGGCGGAATTTAGGGTAAGTTGATTTGTTGGTTTGGTTGATATCGCGTTTTACATTAAATAAAACTATTAAAATAAACTTTCGTTGGGGCATTTTATAGTGACGGACATTTAACTCTGGAATTTTACTAACTATAAGCTGTAATATTGTGAATAAAATTTATACTATAAAAAAAATTATTTTACAATTAAAAATAAAATATAGCTAATTAACAACATTCTCGATTATTTTCTACGTTTCTCGAAATTATCACCTGATTGAGTGTGACTCTTACCGCGATTTTCAGGTCGGCCACTAAACTTTTAAAAATATCTTGAAATAAAATTTATCCTATATACATTTATTAATTTAAAGAACTAAAATGATTATCTACATACATAGAAGCAACATTATTTTTTTAGTGTGATTGGTGAGGCAGGAATTTGTGACTGGTGGGACAACTGCAAAATGTGTACATAAAGTTGTTAATTAAGAACATTTATCTCATCAAAATACTACAACTTTAATAATTTAAACGACTTCATATCTCCAATAATAAAGAAGTTAGCATTAGTGCCGACTTAAACATTAATAGCGCTCAAAACTGACCTAAAACTTTTTTATTTATAAGCTTAGCCAATATCAATAGTACACAAATATTACCTGTGTGCATAATGAGAATGCAGTGGTCAAAAAAAAATTACATGTTTTTGAAAAGCTTTTTCAAATTTAATTTTTTTAAATAGCTACTTTATTTAGAAAGTTTTATGTAAACAGTTCTTGGTAAATTGGCGCAACTAGACTCTGGATCTGGGGGCTTACAGTCACATTTTATAAAGTATATTAAAAAAATAATAGTAATAATCAATAATTTGGGGTGATAATTGTAGTATTGGAAGGGCTAAACCCCCTCTTACCGCTAGTTGCGCCCTTGAAATTGGCTTCCATTCCAATTTGAGCATAGCCTGCAATAGTATAACTTTTTGACCAAATCACCGCGCCGGTTTAAAGGTAAAACTCACTAACTGATATTTTATGGTTTAGGGAATAACAACGATTTTGTACAAAATTTGTAATAAAACAATAAACATAAATTATTTTTTAATATACATTTTATTATTTTATTGAAAATATATGGATGTCATAAATGCACCTAATAAATAATTGCTAAAAAAACTTTTACAATAAATAATTTTAAAATATTCGAACATTTTTTTAACAAAATGTACTTAATGACTTTTACCTCTAAACCGATATAATAATAAGAATATAGTTAAATGAATTAAATAAAATCATATACAACATTAAATTTTCCATATCAAATATAGTTATTAGGGGTGTGCAAATACCGTTCGAATCGAATCGAATTAATCGAATTTCCGAATTATTCGAAATTTTAATTATTCGCACACCCTTAATAGTTATACAAACATTTAAATATATTAAACAAACTGGAATACTTCTGGTAGCTTAAAAAAGCAAATAAAATTAAAAAGTGTATTACTAAGACTTATGACGGGAAGGTCGATAGCATCAAAACTAATTAATACTTAATATAAAAAAGTAAACAAGAAAACCTATAAATATCTTTTTAGGTGTAAAAAAGATATTAATTAAAAGAAATATGCCTTTAATAATTGACGTCAAATAAAGAGAAAATCAATTTTGATGTCAACACAAAAGCAATTATTTTACAATTTGCTTTATAGACAAAAAGTCAGGTTACGTTTATTAAGAATAATAAAATTGATAATAATCTCGGAAATTCATTTTGGTGTTTTTAAAACCCATAAAATTTAATGGATTTTTCTGTCATTGCAATTATGGTCTTTAGTACATCAATTCTGTACTTTGACCATAAGAAGCTTCTAGATTTAAAAAGTCATTAAAGAGTAACTATTTTAAACTTAATTATCATATTAAAGCATTTTTTTTAAATTTTAGAATATATTATGTAGTTGCCGATTAAGGCACAGTGTCAAATTAGCCCACCTGGCATTTGCGTCTTGAGGGCCACCCACAGAGGTAAAGCGGGGACAAAACCAAATGGAATAAAAATTATCGTTACAAAAAATTATGAATTATAATAAAAATAGAATTTTGCATTTTTTTATATTCAGTAAATTATTATCAGCAATATACTTTAAAATATTAAAATTGTTTTTCTTCTTTTTCTAAAATAATATTTTAATACTGCAATAACCAACTTGATATTTTATTTTAATTTATTAGGGACAACTTTTAAATGTAAAAAAACATTTAAGAAAAGTTTTAATTTTGCTTTATTATTTAAACAATGGTAAATAAATTTATTTTTACACAAACCGACTTCTTTTGCATGTTACAATGCTAATAATTTATGGTTATCATTTTTTTACTAATTTATTATTTAAAATCTGCTAAGATTTTTTTTAATTATAGTGACCAATGCTTAAATATTAAAAACTATACAGATTAAGGAAGCCATTATGAACCAGCAGGCCCAATGTCCTCAGTCGTTCGTGAATGAGCTTCTTTTTGTCAAATATTATAAAATTTGAAAAAAGTAAACCAGAAAACCTACACTGAAAAAAATGTCCGCTATATTCAAAAGTAATAATCTTGACTAAATGCAAGCTTACATTTATATATCCGCAATAACAACTAATCTTGGTCGAGAAAACATATAGCCCTTTAATCAATATTAAATGTTTATTTAATTTAATTTGATATATTATTTAAATAAGTATAGCTATACAGGGCCAAATATTTTAGCTTTTTTAATATAAAACAAACTAGGCTTTATTAAAGTATAGTAATCTGAAAATTAAACTACCTACCTAGTACGCAAGTAGTCTACTAGGAACCTTCTGAGGATGGCAGCCACTCGCGCTGGCGAAACGTCAACGATACAAAATCTACAACGACGACCGAATAGCCCAAACAACTTAAGTTTAGTTAAAAAAGCATTTTAAATGTTGAAGATTCTAGTTTTGAAATCTTACTAAAAGGTGATTCAAATTGAGTTTCAACATTAAAAGTGTTAAAAACAAAGAAGAAATGAAAAATTATTAAAAAGTATTTTATTTTCCATTGATATTTGTTCCTTACAATTAGGCATAAAAGATTATTTCAAGTAAATGTCCTCCGTGGCTAATGTGGCATGACGTAATTCGTTTCCAGACAATTTCCGAATACTCCGTAATATCATGTTTCATAAGCGAACGCCAATAACCGTAACAGCGTTCTCCGCATAATCCTCGAAAAAAAAAAATGACCAATTACTCCTTCGGACCAAAAGCACATTAAATAGTCAGCTTTTGAGGATGCAGTTTCACTTCAACAATCTGTCTTGGATTTTCCAATCCCACAAGGCCGATTTTGTGCTCCAAAATATTTACGTAAAGCACGAAAATAATTCCTTGACTGGCCATTTTCATAATAGGCTTGAATAATTTTAACCCGGTCGAATATTGCTCCCGGACTGTTTTGTTCATATTTTTTCTTAAAAATGTTATGTTGTCTTTGACAAATTCAGTGGCGTTCTAAAAATATATATATTTGTAATGTAGAAAACTTTATTTAAATCACCCTTTTTAAACAGTTACCGCCCAATCCTTACAATACCAAAAGAATCGATTTTTTTTTCAGTTTTTTTATTATTATTATTTTTCAGATAACTTGTTAATTAAGCTTTAATTTCATTTTTTTTAAGTTTGATACGACCACTGCTCTCTGAGATAACAAATTTGTAATGGAAAGAGGACCTTTTTATCTTTAACCATCAATATCTCAGCAACCGCTGATTGCACAAGAAAATTAAGCAGGGTTTTTAAATTTTAAATAGAATTCCTACTAAAAATCAACAACGGTGTTTAAAAAAAAATATATATTTTACATTACTTTAAAATATAAAAAAGGGCTTTTGGTGGCTTTTAGAATATTCAGGCCCTAAATTGGAAATATAAAGACGACAAGTATTGTTAGATGTGCCTATCACAGTTCAATGTGCCCACAACACCCACATAAAGTTTAAATTGAATCCATTAGGTCGTTTTTATTTTTGTTTTATTTAATCAAATTTCTGAAAAAATAAAAGATCACGATTTTAAGTTTAAATGATCATAATCTTGAACAAAATGCAAAAAAAGGCACTTTATAAGTTTTTATATAAAATAAAGTTCTATTAATAAAAGTGTTAAATTTATGATTTTTTTTTACTGACTTCAAAATTTTTGAAACAAAAACTACCGCCGGCAAAAGCATTACTTCATGATTGGTCGGTTGCCTAGTCGGATTTGCGAGTTTGGAGTCTAAATATTGAGGAAGTGAAATGTTTTTTTTTAATTACAGTACGGCCACTTTTAAGCTAAATACAGCCATTTGAAAAGTCCCAAAAAAATTAATGTTTTTGTATAATTTGATTTTTTCCGCTAATTTATTTTGCTTCTAGAAACTTTGCTACTCCAACGCTGGTATTCTCACACGATAGTATTCGCTTCTTGTGATCTTCGCCGCATTAACTACCATTAAGACCAATTTGCTGCCTTATGATACTTTATGATCTCGTAAGTACTTTATTGTGTAAAAAGTACTCACCTTTTTGGCCGTAGAACTACCAGCTTTTTTAGAGAGAATTGCATTTCCTTTATAAAATTGGGTGAATTAAATTTTAATACCCGTAATAACCCGAAAGACTTTAAAAATTGGGGGCTTTTTACCTTAATTTAGGCGATGTTTATAGTTAACCATTAAATGGAAAATGTCATTAAAAATACGTGTTATTTTGACCTGTAAAAAGAAATTATTATCACGTAGGATACAGGTTAAAAAAACTTAACATACCTTTAGAAAATTTGGTAATTGTTCACTTATCGGACACCACTCCGATTTTGATAATTTTTGGCATACGGGTGTTTTTAAACAGTTTTACTTAACTATAACTATCAAATCTAGTAATTAGAATTTGCTCCCCTTCCTGACGACCGATTGATCTTAAATTTGGTACACACTATTAATCTTGCCGACCATACAATATAATACATGTTTTTTTGATAGTAAATCCAAGATGGCTGCCAATACAAAATGGCGGGTAACATATTTTTCACAACTACCTCAATATGGGTATCAAATAAAATGGCTTAGTTGGTAGAATAGATCTCACTATGAAAAAATTAAAATCCAAAATGGCCGCCACTACAAAATTGGTGATGAATGGCTAATTTTTGCCACAAACCTCAATATGGGTATCAAGTGAAAGGGCTTGATTGGTAAAATAGAGCTCACTAAAAAAATTAAAATCAAGACGACCGCCGCCACAAAATGGTGAATTACATATTTTCCACAACTACCTTAATATAAAATCGTTGGTTAGTTCTGGTTAGTTATAGTGAGATATTAAATTAAATGAACTCAATAGAATAAGAAATATCAAGTAGCAACAATACCAAAAATTTGAAAATTAATTTTATAAAAAAATATGTTAAACGGGTTGATTGTACTAAAAGTTAAAAAATAACCCCATAAATCCTAACTACCATATCGCACCAATCTTCTCATTAATCTGGGGTACTGATTAGACAAATAATAAAATGGTTGGGCAAATGAAATTTCTATTATAAAATTAACTCTGGATACGCTACTTCCAACGATTTTATTATTTGTCTGATCAATACCCCAGATTGATGAGAAGATTGGTGCGATCTGGTAGCTAGGACTTACCGAAACATGTTTTAGCTTTTAGTACAATAAAACCGTTTCTTATGATACATCATCAAAAAAATTACATAATTTATTTTTTTAAAGAATGTGAAAGAATATTTAGTTTGCAACATTTCGTTCGAGATATCCATATTTAAACTTGAAAAGCAAATTTGTCCTATTTTCACTATATTTTCCCTTATTTTGCTACGAGATTCTTAAAAATAAATTAAAAATGGGTTTTCAAAAATTAGAAATTAAATATTGATATCAACACTAGTAAGAAAACAAACTGTCGCATATTTTTTAGCATCGCATGCAAGAAATCTTTAAAATGAAAAAACAACTTAATAACAAAAAAAAACCTTTCAATACTTCTGACTTGCATTCGTACAATGATATATGAAGATGTAAATGAAAAAGGGCTGGTAAGAGATAGATTTATCGACAGGAGATATGCAATTAAACAATTAGCATTAGAACCTCATTTCTTCGCTGTCTAGAACCTCGTAATTATTCGCATAATTAACAATTAATTCATTAATATTAATTTAATATATACGTCCACCTCCTCTTACTCGCACAGGGTGTTTTATAGTACCAACCAGTTGTAGGCCTTGCAGATGTCAAGTTAACATATAATGGTAATTAGCGAACATAGGTGTAGACTTTTGTATAACGTTCGACCCATTATCCCACGTTACGTAGCACGGTAGCGGCCATTTATAATTTTTCTTTCGATTTCAATAAATGTTTTTACTGGAAGGCGTGTTTTTATTATACTTTTCATCTGTCAATAAAGTATTTATTTCGATATTTTATTACGTGTATAAATTATTTACTTTTTAAACTGTTACGATCCATTAAAATATAAATGAATGTACCTATTTATATCATTGTAATGTAAAACAATGTCCTGGCAAACATGACACTTTTCTGTTTTCCTATTTTTTTATACGCACTTTATGCAAATTTTTCAGGTCATTGAAATATTGTGTAACGTGTAGGAATAGCTATATGTTTCCGAAAATACCTATTTTCTACGAGTTGGATATACTTCTATTTCTCAAATTAAAATATATTTTTTAAATTTTTGTTTTAGGCTCTTCGCACATGGGTCGGGGCAACAGCGACGCGGACTCGATTTTTACGGGCTTCGACAGAACGTAAGCATATAAGCGTGTCCCGAGGCGTGATCGATCTCAGCAATTAAACGTATGCTCGTGTCTGCATAGTTGTCGCCACTTCAAACACGAATATATGCGTACATACTGTCAGAATGCTCTGTCGAATCTCGGTCTCGTCGCTATTTCACCGACCCATGTGCGAAGTGCCTTAGATGGCATAAAATAAATATTAATATAAATTATATAATAAATAACTTAGCTCTATTTCAATCAGTTCTGGAATTACGAGGTTTGGGAAATTTGGGTAACGATATTTAAAAACAGAATTGAATTTGTAAAATATCTAGGTAAGGAACATTATAGCGGGCTGTTGTTAGTGCTGCATAATAAGGGTAAAATAATAGATAATTTGACGTTTTGCCAGACAAGTCTCTTCGGGAGATTCTTACTGGCACAGGGTGTTTTATAGTGCCAACCAGTTGTAGGCCTTGCAGATGTCAAGTTAACATATAATGGTAATTAGCGAACATATAATGGTAATTAGCGAACATAGGTGTTGTATAAAGTTCGACCCATTATCCCACGTTACGTAGCACGGTAGCGGCCATTTAAAATTTTTCTTTCAATTTCAATAAATGTTTTTACTGGAAGGCGTGTTTTTATTATTCTTTTCATCTGTCGATAAAGTATTTATTTCGATATTTTATTACGTGTATAAATTATTTATTTTTTAACTGTAACAATACATAAAAATATAAATAAATGTACCTATTTATATAATTGTAATGTAAAAAAATGTCTTGGCAAACATGACACTTTTCCTGGCGGAAAGTACTTGCCGCCACTAAACTTGTCAGCTGTTTTGCGTGTACACATTTTCAAGTTTATTTGTCAAGTAGTTGAAAAGAAAATGGCTCCCTCTGCTGTAGTGCGTGCTGCTGTTAAAGTTATTGTAAGTGAAATTGCCAAAAATTTAATAGTTAAGTTGGAACGTAAGAAAAATAGAAAAAAACGAGTATGGATTAGAGATTGGATAAGACGCAGAAGTATTCTGGGTGGGTCAGAACGACTCTTAAAGGAGATATCAACTGAAGATCCCAATTCTTATAGGAATTTTATGAGATTATCTTTCCAAAAGTTTCAGGAATTGTTAAACTTAGTTAAACCTAAACTTACAAAGTCGGAAACGTGGATGAGAAGTCCTATTTCTCCTCAACTAAAATTGGAAGTAACATTACGATATCTTGCCGCTGGTGGTAGTTTTGCTTCCTTGCAGTATTTATTCAGAATACCGAAATGTACTATTTCAGCTTTTTTACCAGAGGTGCTCTCGGCAATATATGAAGTCCTTGCGGAGTATATAACGGTAAGGAAAAGCAAATATATATTAGTATGTTAAGTATTATTGTTCAACAAAACACAGGTCAAAATTTTTCTTTTTATTTTATTTAGAAAATGAAAATAAGTAGATATATTTTAAGTTAAATAGTGTTATAATCATCATCAGACTCGATTAAGGCGCTTTCTCTGGCTTGTTGTAAAAGATCTGAACACTCAGGAGATGTAGGAAGTCTACTCTCAAACTGCTGATGCCCTTGTTGCTGAAATGGTTGCTGTCCGAAATCAGAATAATGAGAATTAGATGTAGAAGGTCTGCTGTTAATCTGCTGATAACTTTCTTGCTGAAATGGTTGTAGTCCAATGTCTGAATAGGCAGAAGCAGATGTGGAAGGTCTGCTGTCAAACTGCTGTTGTTGCTGGAATGGAAGGTTGGCTAATCTTTCGCGATTAATAAGATCCTGAATTTGCCCTTGCAAAATAATGAAACTTCTTAGAGGAAGTTCTTTTAATTGAGTTGATATATGTGTTGCAAAGGCATCATATTGATCTTTTTTTCTCATTTTGCTCAACAATGTCCTTTAGGCACTGTATTTGTTTCTCAACGCTACAATCTGATGTATTATTTCTATAAGCTACATTCCGTTTTTTAGGCTGGGATATGTTTGATGGTATACTACGTTTAAAAGACTGACTGGAGTGACTGGTAGTTGGTGATTCTGGGGTAATTGATTCTGTATCAGTTTCGGCATTTTCTTGATGTATCATATCCTGTAACAAAGTTAGCTTGTACATAAAAATATTTAGGATGTATGAAGGTACCATTCCAACATTTTTAGAGATGACGAACATGAATGAGTCGAATGAGATGAAGAGTCGCCCTTAAAATTATTGAAACACGAAATATCAGGACATGCACCCTGCACATTTAAACGTTTTTATTTAAATCAATAATTTAATGAAAAAATGTAGTATTGTGGTGTTTCTTTACAGGTACCCTCAACGGAAGAAGAATGGAAGGTTATTCAAAGAGGGTTTTCTACACAGTGGAATTTTCCTCACTGCTGTGGCGCCATAGATGGCAAACATGTTCAGGTTCAACGGCCACCAAATAGTGGATCAGAATTTTATAACTATAAAGGGACTTACAGCATAATTTTATTTGCATTAGTTGACGCAAATTATTCTTTTAAATATATCGAAGTTGGAGCTAATGGAAGAGCAAATGACAGTACCATATTTAGGAATTCTAGTTTAAATGAAGCTATATTAAACGAAACCTTAAATTTTCCACAAAATTCCGTTATTATCGGCGATGATGCATTCCCCTTGAGGAACAATCTGCTAAAACCGTATCCAGGAACGTTAACTGCTAAACAAAAAAGATTCAATTATCGATTGTCACGAGCTCGAAGGGTTGTAGAAAACGCTTTTGGTATTTTAAGCGCAAGATTTCGATTGTTTCGAGGGATAATTAATTTAAAATTAAGTACTGTGGATTTGGCTGTAAAAGCTGCTTGTTCTTTGCACAATTGGCTTAGAATAACTGATGCTCGAGAATATTGCCCATTTGGAACAGTCGATCATGAGGATACTGATATAGGGGATATTATAAATGGTTCTTGGCGTTCAGAAGGCCCAGCACTACAGTCAGTACAACATTGGCGAATCAATAATCATTCACAAGCTGCAAGTTCTTTGCGTGATAAGTACGCAGATTATTTTTCCGGGGAAGGTGCAGTCCCTTGGCAAGATAAAGTTATTGGTTTATTATAGAGGCTAGTTTAAATTACATAATCGAGTTATGTTTACTAGTAAGTAAAAAATGATTTTTAAAAACACTTACCATGTTGTTTGTTGTTTTCCTAGTTATTACCATGCTTCGTAAAAACTGTCTGCCCTGGCAAACCACATAAGCTTTGGCTTGTATAACTCATCAGTTCCACTTCCACTTTTTTAGACTTTAAAATTTTATTCACTTCTTGTCTATAAACCGTTTTTACTGTTTTTATTTTCGTTTTTAGTATGTTTATATCAATTTTTTCAAATCCTGATTCTTGTAACTCCTTTAAAGGTTTTTCAAATGCACTTTCTCGTTTTAATTTATTCATGTGGTCGTTTGACCTTATATTCCACAATAGTTCATATTTTTCGTAAATGTTTAAAAATGAAATAATTTGATTTCCATCCCACTTATTCATTGTAAATTTTACTTGTCTGCAAATAAAAATTACTTTCCCGACACGTCTACACTTGTAAAGTACGAACAAAAAGTCGGCGTAGCGGCAAGTAAACTAGCCGGTCCGTCAACTTTTGGCAAGCGCTTGCCGGCAAGTAGCAAGTGCATTTGCCTGTGGTCTACACGTGACAAGTTTAGTGGCGGCAAGTACTTTCCGCCAGTAAACTTGCCAAGTGTAAACCTTAAAATAAATATTAATATAAATTATATAATAAATAACTTTTTCAATCAGTTCTGAAATTACGAGGTTGGGAAATTTGGGTAACGATATTTAAAAACAGAATTGAATTTGTAAAATATCTGGGTAAGGAACATTATAGTGGGCTGTTGTTAGTGCTGCATAATAAGGGTAAAATAATAGATAATTTGACGTTTTGCCAGACAAGTCTCTTCGGGAGATTCTTACTGGCACAGGGTGTTTTATAGTGCCAACCAGTTGTAGGCCTTGCAGATGTCAAGTTAACATATAATGGTAATTAGCGAACATAGGTGTAGACTTTTGTATAACGTTCGACCCATTATCCCACGTTACGTAGCACGGTAGCGGCCATTTATAATTTTTCTTTCGATTTCAATAAATGTTTTTACTGGAAGGCGTGTTTTTATTATACTTTTCATCTGTCAATAAAGTATTTATTTCGATATTTTATTACGTGTATAAATTATTTACTTTTTAAACTGTAACGATACATAAAAATATAAATAAATGTACCTATTTATATAATTGTAATGTAAAAAAATGTCCTGGCAAACATGACACTTTTCTGTTTTCTTATTTTTTTATACGCATTTTATGCAAATTTTTCAAGTCATTGGAATATTGTGTAACGTGTAGGAAAAGCGATATGTTTCCGAAAATACCTATTTTCCTACAAGTTGGACATACTTCTGTTTCTCAGATTAAAATATATTTTTTAATTTTTGTTTTAGACTCTCCGCACATGGGTCGGTGCAACAGCGACGCGGACGCGATTTTTACGGGCTTCGACAGAACGTAGGCATATAAGCGTGTCCCGAGGCGTGTTCGATCTCAGCAATTAAACGTATGCTCGTGTCTGTACAGTTGTCGCCACTTCAAACACGAATATATGCGTACATACTGTCGAAAGCTCGTCGAATCTCGGTCTCGTCGCTATTTCACCGACCCATGTGCGGAGTGCCTTAGGTGGCATAAAATAAATATTAATATAAATTATATAATAAATACTTAGCTCTATTTCAATCAGTTCTGGAATTACGAGGTTTGGAAATTAGGGTAACGATATTTAAAAACAGAATTAAATTTGTAAAATATCTGGGTAAGGAACATTATAGTGGGCTGTTGTTAGTGCTGCATAATAAGGGTAAAATAATAGATAATTTGACGTTTTGCCAGACAAGTCTCTTCGGGAGATTCTTACTGGCACAGGGTGTTTTATAGTGCCAACCAGTTGTAGGCCTTGCAGATGTCAAGTTAACATATAATGGTAATTAGCGAACATAGGTGTAGACTTTTGTATAACGTTCGACCCATTATCCCACGTTACGTAGCACGGTAGCGGCCATTTATAATTTTTCTTTCGATTTCAATAAATGTTTTTACTGGAAGGCGTGTTTTTATTATACTTTTCATCTGTCAATAAAGTATTTATTTCGATATTTTATTACGTGTATAAATTATTTACTTTTTAACTGTAACGATACATAAAAATATAAATAAATGTACCTATTTATATAATTGTAATGTAAAAAAATGTCCTGGCAAACATGACACTTTTCTGTTTTCTTATTTTTTTATACGCATTTTATGCAAATTTTTCAAGTCATTGGAATATTGTGTAACGTGTAGGAAAAGCGATATGTTTCCGAAAATACCTATTTTCCTACAAGTTGGACATACTTCTGTTTCTCAGATTAAAATATATTTTTTAATTTTTGTTTTAGGCTCTCCGCACATGGGTCGGTGCAACAGCGACGCGGACGCGATTTTTACGGGCTTTGACAGAACGTAGGCATATAAGCGTGTCCCGAGGCGTGTTCGATCTCAGCAATTAAACGTATGCTCGTGTCTGTACAGTTGTCGCCACTTCAAACACGAATATATGCGTACATACTGTCGAAAGCTCGTCGAATCTCGGTCTCGTCGCTATTTCACCGACCCATGTGCGGAGTGCCTTAGGTGGCATAAAATAAATATTAATATAAATTATATAATAAATAACTTAGCTCTATTTCAATCAGTTCTGGAATTACGAGGTTTGGAAATTAGGGTAACGATATTTAAAACCAGAATTAAATTTGTAAAATATCTGGGTAAGGAACATTATAGTGGGCTGTTGTTAGTGCTGCATAATAAGGGTAAAATAATAGATAATTTGACGTTTTGCCAGACAAGTTTCTTCGGGAGATTCTTACTGGCACAGGGTGTTTTATAGTGCCAACCAGTTGTAGGCCTTGCAGATGTCAAGTTAACATATAATGGTAATTAGCGAACATAGGTGTAGACTTTTGTATAACGTTCGACCCATTATCCCACGTTACGTAGCACGGTAGCGGCCATTTATAATTTTTCTTTCAATTTCAATAAATGTTTTTACTGGAAGGCGTGTTTTTATTATACTTTTCATCTGTCAATAAAGTATTTATTTCGTTATTTTATTACGTGTATAAATTATTTACTTTTATAACTGTAACGATACATAAAAATATAAATAAATGTACCTATTTATATAATTGTAATGTAAAAAAATGTCCTGGCAAACATGACACTTTTCTGTTTTCTTATTTTTTTATACGCATTTTATGCAAATTTTCAAGTCATTGGAATATTGTGTAACGTGTAGGAAAAGCGATATGTTTCCGAAAATACCTTTTTCCTACAAGTTGGACATACTTCTGTTTCTCGGATTAAAATATATTTTTTAATTTTTGTTTTAGGCTCTCCGCACATGGGTCGGTGCAACAGCGACGCGGACGCGATTTTTACGGGCTTTGACAGAACGTAGGCATATAAGCGTGTCCCGAGGCGTGTTCGATCTCAGCAATTAAACGTATGCTCGTGCTCTGTACAGTTGTCGTCACTTCAAACACGAATATATGCGTACATACTGTCGAAAGCTCGTCGAATCTCGGTCTCGTCGCTGTTTCACCGACCCATGTGCCGGAGTGCTTTAGGTGGCATAAAATAAATGATTATTATAAATTATATAATAAATAACTTAGCTCTATTTCAATCAGTTCTGGAATTACGAGGTTTGGGAATTAGGGTAACGATATTTAAAAACAGAATTAAATTTGTAAAATATCTGGGTAAGGGACATTATAGTGGGCTGTTGTTAGTGCTGCATAATAAGGGTAAAATAATAGATACTTTGACGTTTTGCCAGACAAGTTTCTTCGGGAGATTCTTACTGGCACAGGGTGTTTTATAGTGCCAACCAGTTGTAGGCCTTGCAGATGTCAAGTTAACATATAATGGTAATTAGCGAACATAGGTGTAGACTTTTGTATAATCGTTCGACCCATTATCCCACGTTACGTAGCACGGTAGCGGCCATTTATAATTTTTCTTTCGATTTCAATAAATGTTTTTACTGGAAGGCGTGTTTTTATTATACTTTTCATCTGTCAATAAAGTATTTATTTCGTTATTTTATTACATGTATAAATTATTTACTTTTTAACTGTAACGATACATAAAAATAAAAATAAATGTACATATTTATATAATTGTAATGTAAAAAAATGTCCTGGCAAACATGACACTTTTCTGTTTTCTTATTTTTTTATACGCATTTTATGCAAATGTCAAGTCATGGTGCTGCATAATAAGGGTAAAATAATAGATACTTTGACGTTTTGCCAGAGAAATTCCTTCGTGTGCCAACCAGTTTTTTTTTTATTTGAATAAGTGTTTTTACTGGAAGGTGTGTTTTTATTATACTTTTGATCTGTCAATAAAGTATTTATTTATTACACGTATAAATTCTGTGATTTTTAACTGTAACGATCGACAAAAATTAAAATAAATGTATTTATTTAATTTTATTGTAAAAATGACACTTTTCTGTTTTCTTATTCTTTTTATATACGCATTTTCTTTTTAATTGTTGGAACAATATGTTTTTTAACATATGTTTTTTATTCGTCGTGTTCAAATGGGACGTACCTACTATAGATCTGTCGAATTCCACATTTATCGTACATATCTACCTGTTACCGTTCAAAAAAATACTCTCCTATGACGGACACAAGATCCCGAATCCGGTTTTCTTATATTCCGAATGTAAAAGAAATTATCACTAGTGTAATTATTTATACCGGGTGTCAACGAAATTAAAACATTCATTTGATAAAGGTATATGTATATCACGGTTTACCTAACAATACCTTTTAAGTGATTTTGAACATTTTTGCAAGAGGAATAAAAAACTGTTTAATCCACTACTAGTTCAATCATAACGTTAAATTTTTTGGGTTAGTATTTAAAGTATGTTACATATTATACCATTTATACATTTTTTTCTTTTAAGTAGTAGGTCTATTTCCATGCAACTAAATTTCTATTAAGAATATCAGATGGGAGGTATTGTTAGATCAACCGCGATATGTAAAATTTTAATTTTAAAAATGTTCCCGTACTTGAAACCCAGCGTAAAGAAAAGGGCATTATTGGGCTTAAATTAAGAGAAGCTTTTTTATTAGGCTTTTGAGCTTTTACAAAAAGCTTAGTTTTTTGTTTAAAGGTAAATACGTTCTGCGCTGCTTCACTAAAAACCTTTAATAATTTTAAAATTAATGCATTCCCATCAAAAACCCTTCTCGAATCAAGATGATTATCTTAAATAAAGATTTAAGCAAACAACAAAGCGATTTCTTAATAATTAATAGTTCTCAGCCAAGTAGCGAGTCGGCCGATTGTTGGCAGCGCAAGAAGCCCATTATTAATAAAAGGATATGCACTTACACGGCGTGCATTCACAACACCATGTGCATAATAATTTTTTAATATTAATTACAACAAAGATGATTAAAAACGATAACAATTAAATCTCTTTGCGCCTACGCCACGGTTGTAGAGAATAGCTGGAAGCTTTAGGTTTTCTGGGACAATGTGTAATAAATCAACACTGGAAAAAACTAACGTGGAATACGTTAAGAAAACTGAATGTGAGTCGGAATGTTTACGGAAACATTTATGATTTTTATGTGGTGAAAGTAAGATTTTTTTAAGTGAGAGAGATACAGATGGTTTTTAATAATTACCTAGGTGTAAATTATTAAACCAATAAAATGCATTTTTTCATTAAAGATGCAGTTTTTAAATTAAAATATCTTAAAGAAAACAAAATTTTCCATTATTTTTATTTGCTAATTGATACACAACTTTTAGTTAATTATGTATCTTTAACTGTATTTAAATGATAACCAAACAGCGTTAAATTTATAAGGTAGTCAGGAAGGGACATTCCCCCTGGAATTTTATTTTTATTTGGTGGGTTCCTTTTCTTGTTTTTTTTTTGGATATTAAGAACGCTTAAAAGCGTTTCGTGGCCCATTATCACTATGTGCATAATAATTTTTTAATATTAATTACAACAAAGATGATTAAAAACGATAACAATTAAATCTCTTTGCGCCTACGCCATGGTTGTAGAGAATAGCTGGAAGCTTTGGGTTTTCTGGGACAATGTGTAATAAATCAACACTGGAAAAAACTAACGTGGAATACGTTAAGAAAACTGAATGTGAGTCGGAATGTTTACGGAAACATTTATGATTTTTATGTGGTGAAAGTAAGATTTTTTTAAGTGAGATAGATACGATGGCTTTTAATAATTACCTAGGTGTAAATAATTAAACCAATAAAATGCATTTTTTCATTAAAGATGCAGTTTTTAAATAAAAATATCTTAAAGAAAACAAAATTTTCCATTATTTTTATTTGCTAATTGATACACAACTTTTAGTTAATTATGTATCTTTAACTGTATTTAAATGATAACTAAACAGTGTTAAATTTATGGGGTAGTCCGGGAGGGACATTCCCCCTGGAATTTTATTTTTATTTAGTGGGTTCCTTTTCTTGTTTTTTTTTGGGATATTAGGAACGCTTAAAAGCGTTTCATGGCCCATTATCACTATGTGCATAATAATTTTTTTATATTAATTACAACAAAGATGATTAAAAACGATAACAATTAAATCTCTTTGCGCCTACGCCATGGTTGTAGAGAATAGCTGGAAGCTTTGGGTTTTCTGGGACAATGTGTAATAAATCAACACTGGAAAAAACTAACGTGGAATACGTTAAGAAAACTGAATGTGAGTCGGAATGTTGGAAGGTGTAAATTATTAAACCAATAAATGCATTTTTGCATTAAATATGCAGTTTTCAAAATTAAAATATCTTAAAAAAAACAAAATCTTCCATAATTTTTATTTGGTAAATGATACACAACTTTTAGTTAATTATGTATCTTAAACTGTATTCAAATAATAACTAAACAGTGTTAAATTTATGGGGTAGTCCGGGAGGGACATTCCTCCTGGAATTTTATTTTTATTTAGTGGGTTCCTTTTTTGTTTTTTTTTTTGGATATTAGGAACGCTTAAAAGCGTTTCGTGGCCCATTATCACTATGTGCATAATAATTTTTTAATATTAATTACAACAAAGATAATTAAAAGCGATAACAATTAAATCTCTTTGCGCCTACGCCATGGTTGTAGAGAATAGCTGGAAGCTTTAGGTTTTCTGGGACAATGTGTAATAAATCAACACTGGAAAAAACTAACGTGGAATACGTTAAGAAAACTGAATGTGAGTCGGAATGTTTACGGAAACATTTATGATTTTTATGTGGTGAAAGTAAGATTTTTTTAAGTGAGATAGATACAGATGGCTTTTAATAATTACCTAGGTGTAAATTATTAAACCAATAAAATGCATTTTTTCATTAAAGATGCAGTTTTCAAATTAAAATATCTTAAAGAAAACAAAATTTTCCATTATTTTTATTTGCTAATTGATACACAACTTTTAGTTAATTATGTATCTTTAACTGTATTTAAATGATAACCAAACAGCGTTAAATTTATAAGGTAGTCAGGAAGGGACATTCCCCCTGGAATTTTATTTTTATTTGGTGGGTTCCTTTTCTTGTTTTTTTTTTGGATATTAGGAACGCTTAAAAGCGTTTCGTGGCCCATTATCACTATGTGCATAATAATTTTTTTATATTAATTACAACAAAGATGATTAAAAACGATAACAATTAAATCTCTTTGCGCCTACGCCATGGTTGTAGAGAATAGCTGGAAGCTTTGAGTTTTCTGGGACAATGTGTAATAAATCAACACTGGAAAAAACTAACGTGAAATACGTTAAGAAAACTGAATGTGAGTCGGAATGTTTACGGAAACATTTATGATTTTTATGTGGTGAAAGTAAGATTTTTTAAGTGAGATAGATACGATGGCTTTTAATAATTACCTAGGTGTAAATAATTAAACCAATAAAATGCATTTTTTCATTAAAGATGCAGTTTTCAAATTAAAATATCTTAAAGAAAACAAAATCTTCCATTATTTTTATTTGCTAATTGATACACAACTTTTAGTTAATTATGTATCTTTAACTGTATTTAAATGATAACTAAACAGTGTTAAATTTATGGGGTAGTCCGGGAGGGACATTCCCCTGGAATTTTATTTTTATTTAGTGGGTTCCTTTTCTTGTTTTTTTTTGGATATTAGGAACGCTTAAAAGCGTTTCGTGGCCCATTATCACTATGTGCATAATAATTTTTTAATATTAATTACAACAAAGATAATTAAAAACGATAACAATTAAATCTCTTTGCGCCTACGCCATGGTTGTAGAGAATAGCTGGAAGCTTTGAGTTTTCTGGGACAATGTGTAATAAATCAACACTGGAAAAAACTAACGTGGAATACGTTAAGAAAACTGAATGTGAGTCGGAATGTTTACGGAAACATTTATGATTTTTATGTGGTGAAAGTAAGATTTTTTAAGTGAGATAGATACGATGGCTTTTAATAATTACCTAGGTGTAAATTATTAAACCAATAAAATGCATTTTTTCATTAAAGATGCAGTTTTTAAATTAAAATATCTTAAAGAAAACAAAATTTTCTATTATTTTTATTTGCTAATTGATACACAACTTTTAGTTAATTATGTATCTTTAACTGTATTTAAATGATAACTAAACAGCGTTAAATTTATGGGGTAGTCAGGGAGGGACATTCCCCTGGAATTTTATTTTTATTTAGTGGGTTCCTTTTCTTGTTTTTTTTTTGGATATTAAGAACGCTTAAAAGCGTTTCGTGGCCCATTATCACTATGTGCATAATAATTTTTTAATATTAATTACAACAAAGATGATTAAAAACGATAACAATTAAATCTCCTTGCGCCTACGCCATGGTTGTAGAGAATAGCTGGAAGCTTTGGGTTTTCTGGGACAATGTGTAATAAATCAACACTGGAAAAAACTAACGTGGAATACGTTAAGAAAACTGAATGTGAGTCGGAATGTTTACGGAAACATTTATGATTTTTATGTGGTGAAAGTAAGATTTTTTTAAGTGAGATAGATACGATGGCTTTTAATAATTACCTAGGTGTAAATTATTAAACCAATAAAATGCATTTTTTCATTAAAGATGCAGTTTTCAAATTAAAATATCTTAAAAAAAACAAAATCTTCCATTATTTTTATTTGGTAATTGATACACAACTTTTAGTTAATTATGTATCTTTAACTGTATTTAAATGATAACTAAACAGCGTTAAATTTATGGGGTAGTCCGGGAGGGACATTCCCCTGGAATTTTATTTTTATTTAGTGGGCTCCTATTCTTGTTTTTTTTTGATATTAAGAACGCTTAAAAGCGTTTCGTGGCTCATTATCACTATGTGCATAATAATTTTTTAATATTAATTACAACAAAGATGATTAAAAACGATAACAATTAAATCTCTTTGCGCCTACGCCATGGTTGTAGAGAATAGCTGGAAGCTTTTGGTTTTCTGGGACAATGTGTAATAAATCAACACTGGAAAAAACTAACGTGGAATAC
Organism: Listronotus bonariensis; assembly: GCA_014170235.1. Classification (NCBI taxonomy): domain Eukaryota; kingdom Metazoa; phylum Arthropoda; class Insecta; order Coleoptera; family Curculionidae; genus Listronotus; species Listronotus bonariensis. The sequence continues at coordinate 65,723 of JACEGR010003564.1, read as the reverse complement.
GTTAAGAAAACTGAATGTGAGTCGGAATGTTTACGGAAACATTTATGATTTTTATGTGGTGAAAGTAAGATTTTTTTTAAGTGAGATAGATACGATGGTTTTTAATAATTACCTAGGTGTAAATTATTAAACCAATAAAATGCATTTTTTCATTAAAGATGCAGTTTTTAAACTAAAATATCTTAAAGAAAACAAAATTTTCTATTATTTTTATTTGCTAATTGATACACAACTTTTAGTTAATTATGTATCTTTAACTGTATTTAAATGATAACTAAACAGTGTTAAATTTATGAGGTAGTCCGGGAGGGACATTTCTCCTGAAATTTTATTTTTATTTAGTGGGTTCCTTTTTTTGTTTTTTTTTGGGATATTAGGAACGCTTAAAAGCGTTTCGTGGCCCATTATCACTATGTGCACTTTAACCCGTGACGACGCGACGCACTTCTATTTAAATAGTTGCGATGGCTCTGTACTAAACGAATAAAATGCTTTTTGCGTTAAAGATGCAATTTCCAAATTAAAATATTTTAATAACACTAAAATTTTTTCTTAGTTTTTATTTGGTAATTAATACACAAGATCGTTCATTATGTAATTTTAACTGTATTTAAATGATAACTAAACAGCGTTAAATTCAGGGCAGACGGGGAGACATTCTCCTTGAAATTTTGTTTTCTTCCAGTGGGATTATTTCTTGGTTTTCTTTTTTTTTCTGGGATATTAAGAACGCTTAAAAGAGTTTTGTGGCCCATTATCACCATGTGCAAAATAAATTTGACAATATTAATTACAACAAAGATAATTAAAAACGATAACAATTAAATTTATCTGCGCCTACGCCACAGTTGTACAGAATATTTGGGTTTTCTGAGACAATGTGCTGTAAATCAATACTGGAAAAAACTAACGTAAAATATATAGGGAAAACTGAATGTGAGTCGCGATGTTTACAGAATTTATTTTGCAATACTAGGTTTTTAAATATATCCTGGTTGTTTTGATTTACCGCAGCTTTTTTAAAATTTTCTATTTTCCCAATTATTTTTTCTGGGATGTAACGAAGGTTTCGTAGCCGGTTAAAGATCCTTTAGGCAAGTTAGTGTTTTATATATATTTTTGACCTGCCGAATCCAAATATTTGACTTACGTTTACAAAATGTAGTGAAAAATTGTTATTGGCAATTTTATTGCATTATTGAACTTTAAAACCTACCCACTCTTTCTATTATTAAAAAATACAATAAAATCGACTTAGAATACCCGTCATAATAGGCGCAATTTGCTTCGGTTTTTAGGGGGCTGGAGTCTTGGTAGTCCAGAAAAGTATTAGGCAAGCTTCGAGACTTTGCAAAAAATTAGGGAAAGATAAAGGGATTTATTTTGCGTTACTGCCACAAAAATGACCTACAGTTAGGGAAATGTGGCACTATTGACATAAAAATCGCTTTCTCTTATCGCTTTTAGGTTTTAATCACATAAGTTTCGGCTTGAATCCTGGGAATTTTGGGGGGCTAATTTTGTCTAATTTTCTTTTGGGGGCTAAATCCCCTAGCCCCCTTTCCCAAATTGCGCCTAGGCCCGTCAGAACCGAATATATTGAAAAAAGAGCAAAATAGGCGCGTTTCGATAGGAGCTTTAAAGATTCTTAGCTTTAAAACACATAAAATAAAAAGATTAAGAATGGTTTTGGAAAACGCAACTAGAAAAACTCGCTATTTCGCATTTTTTTGCACTTTTTAGAATATCAGGAGTTCAAAATAACAGACTTTAATTTTTCAGTAAATTTACGTTTCAAAGAAAAAAAAGAATATATGGTTTAAGCGCAGTTTTCAGTAGTATTTTAATTTCTTGGGTAGCTGTTAACTTTTTAATTATTTTCGTAAAAAGTTCAAATAAAAAGATTACGATCATATAGAACCCGATGTAAAATACCTGAAATACACAATCGAATTTTTGCTTTATTACCATATTTTGCTCAATCGGAAACATGTATATTGCATTTTTTGACGAACTTTTAAATAAAATTACAAACAAATCGTGCCATAAGAAAAGTCCCTGACATAAAAATTCTGCCGACCCTCGTAAATGTACACGCATAATAAATTGTAATATTTTCTTTTTTTTAGAAGACAAAAGTCCTGAGTTTCCAACAATAATTATACAAGAAGAATGTAAGCCTTTTTGTTTTGGGATTAAGGAATTTAAATGACGAAAATAAATCACGAGTCATTTGGAAATAACTTGACAGAAGTAAAGAAGGCAACAAGACCGACACGGTGGACAACGTGTTAACGCAAAGAAGTCCAGTAAATTATTGCAGAAATTGCTTTTTTATTATCTGTCTGCTTTGGTCTTATTCGTAAAACTTAATATACAGAGTTACCCAAATATAAGCTTTGATTACCGATACCAAATTTAAAAAAAAAAAACTAAATTATTGTGAAACGTTGGCAAAATTATTATTCTTTTGAAAAAGTAACTTATAAAATGTTATTTTAAGTTAAATTTACATAAAATCAAAAACTAGAGGAAGCTGGAAAACTTTCGTCTCCCGACGAGAGATCTCGAGAGGCTCTCGACAGCATAACGATTTGCCTTTTTATTTGGATTTAAACAATTTTTTTATTGGTATAATAACTAATTTAGCCATAAAAATACTTACTAAAACGCTTGGTTAGAAAACATTCTTAGTTGCTTTTGAACTAATAAATAATTGGACTTGCGCTTTTAAATAATTCCGAACCAGTTCGGTTCAAGTTTAGAATCAGTTCATTACTTGAACCGCTAACAAAGCTAATTATAGTGTTATTCTTTTCAAACGTGAGCAGTAAACAAACTGATGAGGGGGTTCCGTTTGACGAGTCTACGACCTATATTCAAACCGCCATATATGGTTTTAACCCACTCTGTCAATGTCAAATGTTTCGGTTGTCGGACTGGTCAAACGCGACACTTTTTTGTCGGACAAGTTTACCACAACGTTTTACGTGAAATTTTTAAACATTTTGCCAAAAATGGTAAGGCTTACAGTCATAAAACCATAAAAATCAAACACATGTTTCGGATATCGGGCTAGGCGGGTTATGTGACTATAACCCATACGATTTTTGGCACAATGTTTAAAAATTGCATGTAAAACATTGTGGTAAACTTGTCCGACAAAAATGTGACGCGTTTGCCTAGTCCGACACCCGTAACTTGTGATATTAACAGGCTGGGTTAAAGCTTCGCTTCCATAAATGGCGGTATGAATATTCGTGGTAGACTCGTCAAAAGAAACCCCTAAAAGGTTTTAAAGGTGTTTATTATAAAGTCCATTTTATTTACTGACCCAGGGACTATATGTGGCTAACTTCATTTTAATTGTTTACTAATATTCCAAATTGCATCTGTCACGTGATCAAATGATCATGATTACTTGCAAATGATGGAACTGATATAAGTAAAACTGATAAAACGGGCATTTAGTGTGACGTCACACGACGTTAACGTTTTTCTAACCTTCAAGAACATACCTATTAGAGGCAGTCTTGCCGCTTAACTGTGCTAACAATCGCATGCTTAAAAAGCAATAATTTTGGCTCTCCATAATTATATTGATTAACGGAATCAAAAACCAACAGATTATACTATCATCATTATACTTTCTCATACGCTTTTTCAAACTGCCATAAAGGCTGACTCTAGGTTTATATCTTTAAGGCTTTATATGGAATCCAAACAAACAAAGATTTATATTAAAAATATACTTTATTTTTCATTTTTTTACATTAGTGGCACCTATTAGAGATATTTTTTATATAAGTTTTTACAAAATGGATTACGAGGAACCTTTCAGCATTAAAAATTATCGATTGAAGTTCGTAAAAATTATACTTTTGTTTACATAGTTAGGTTAGGTGAATAAACACATATAATCACGAAAATTTAGAATCACAGTGTCACAAATAGCCTACACTAGTCACACTTTAAAACATACAAAAACCCACATAAACCGCTTTATTGTAGCTTTAAGTACGATTTCCGATAATAGCTTTGTTCGCGGGTCTGGTAATGAACCGATTCTGAACCAGAACCGAACTGGTTTAGAATTGTTTTAAAGCGCATGTCTAGTTATTTATTAGTTCGGAATTTTTATTTACCGCGAACGATTTTCTATACAGCTGAGGATGTATTCTAACCTAGCCTTTTGGTTAGGATTTTTCATGGTTAAATTGGATACTACACAAAGAAAAATTAAATTCAAACAAAAAGGTAATTGTTATACTGTCGAAAGCCACTCGAGGTCTCTCGGCGGAAAACGAGGGATTCTCTGCCTCCTCTCGCTTTTAACATATGTGTGTGTATTAAAAGATAAAATTCAAACAACAGAAAATGGTAAAATCTTGTTATATTGTCTATATTTTTTAATTAAATCTTTATTTATTTTATTGCATACATACATTCATACGGAATACAATTAAAAATCCTTTGTTTATATACGTTTAGAATCACAAAAATATTAAAAAAAACATTCAACAGGTATATTAACCCGCATTAAAAGTGGCAGAAACAAATAAACTGTAATACAACGGTTTATTTCTGTACCACAAAAACAGAAAACAGCTGACCATGTCGACAATGCGCATGAAATTCCGAACTGAACTTTTAGTTCCAACAAAAATCCCAGGACTGGTTAGTTCTGGTTAGACTGCTATCAGGTTACGAACCGGTAACGAACTGATTCCATTGTAACCCGCGAACACAGAACTGTTACTAAAAATTCGGGATTTTACTTTCTGCGAACGCTGCTTTTTCACTGCGCATGCGAATAGTCCCAGAACCGGTTCAGAATCGCACCCGCGAACAAAGCTAATAAAAATCTATTGTTTGGATTCCTTGCCTGCGTCGTGACGTCAGCACTGAATGCGCGTATTTTTCAAAAGTGTACCACTAATGTTGATGCTATGCTGTCATGCGGGTCAATACACCGGGTCCACCAATCTTACTTCACAGTCCGCATGCATCATTAACGAAATCCAGCTTAGAAGCTGTGTAAGTTGATCTGAATTACATCGATGTCGCATGCGAACTGTGTATTCAAGATCAGAGAATAAACAGCATGATTGCAGAATAGAAAAACAGCGCTTACAAAATTTTGTAAATACCCAGCCAAAGTTTTAAGTGTGAAAAGCATGTTCATTATAGCAAGGTAGAAGCCACAAATCGTGGTAGAAATATAATAAAGCAGACACTATATCAGGCTTAGAAGTTTAAAATCGGGCACAATTCGTGAACAAGAGGCCGACCAGGAAACAACTGCGGGGTCGTGACACGATCTGCTTCTTTGATACGGCTGTGAAAATCGGCACTCCTTGTCTCTTTTTTCTAATCTCTTTATTTGTATTGCTAAAGCGTTGTTTTAAAAGAGTTTTTTGCGTAACACACTTAAAACGATACATTTTAATCCTGCTGGTTGGATTTCCGTCATTGGGTAATTGATTAGTGATTAGTATGATCGTATGTGTGATGAGTTTTTATATTACTTAATATTATGATCCCAGCAGCACGCATGTATGTCCTAAAGTAAGATTGATGGTGATTTTTGATTGAAGTTTGAAAACAAAATTAAGGCAACAAAAACAATAAAAAAGATATACCGGACGTAGAAGTTTGATTACAGAACTTTAATCAGGATCTATTTTTATTAAGTTAGTTATTTCTTAAGTAAAGGAAACGTTTTTTTAAATCTATACTAATATTATAAACAGGTAAAGTTTTTAACTTTGTTTGTTTGCTATTCTTCAAAAATACTGAACCAATCATGAAAATTCTTTACTATCAGAAAGCTACACTATTTAGGAGTGTTATAGGCTATATTTAATAATAATTAAACAAAAAGTTTAAAAAGAAATAATGGCATATGTATATTAAGATAAATATAAATATAAGTAAACGAAAGGGTAAAATTTTTTATAAGAGCATCAGCGGTTCAGTAGCAGAGTGTTCGCCTGCCACGCGGCAAGTTTTTTTATTATTGTGTATAAAAATAGTTTGTTCGGTCGGCTATTTGTAAATATTTATAAAACATAACTATATTGATACCTAAAACAATTTCCTTGAGATTCTTGAGAAAAAAAAGTAAACAGATTAGAAAGGGAGAAATAGGCTTCAAGCCAAAAGAGGAATTTGTGCTTTTTTCGAGCTACTGTGATAAGAAGTAAAATGCTATTGTTTAGAGACTTACCAGAACTAACCATATACATATACATGATGCATCGCCAGATTGGCCATAGGAAATCCCATGTAAATTTTAATACCTTTAAATATTGACTCCACTATTTATTTTACTATAAAATTTAATTAGACACTACATTTCGTTATATTCTGGTAAGCCAATTAAATGCTAAGAAAAACTATTTTCTAAAATCGTTGCATATCTAATACATTATTATCATTATATATAATAAAACTAAGTTGATAAAATGTGCGTGCCGATAAAACTTGAAAAGGAGCCCCGATACGATAAAGGGACTTATATAGTGTGATGGCCCTTTATCCCCCTCGTACAAGAAAGTTCCCGTTTTACCCTAAAGGGCATATTTTTAAAGATATAAGGACTCTTCCAACCCTTCAACTTGGAAATTAAGTGTAGTGGCGCCATTTGTTGTCGAGTATTTGAACTTCATTCAGAACAACGGTTATTTGGGTCTCATATCAACTCCCGAGCGAAGCCGGGAATCATAGCTAGTATATAATAAAACTAAGTTGATAAAATGTGCATGCCGATAAAACTTGAAAAGGAGTCCCGATACGATAAAGGGACTTATATAGTGTGATAGCCCTTTATTCCCCCTCGAACAAGAAAGTTCTCGTTGTTTCCTAAAGGGCGTATCTTTAAAGATATAAGGACTCTTCCAACCCTTCAACTTGGAAATTAAGGGTAGTGGCGCCATCTATTGTCGAGTATTTGAACTTCATTCAGAACAGCGGTTATTTGGGTTGCGTTTCGAAAGGCGCTGCGAGCAATTGCAGCATGTGTAGTAATGGCGAGAAATTTTAAATTCCAATTTCATTAAAGTCTTAAATTACGTTTGTTACTTTACTAAAGTTTTTACATTTTGTGTATTTATACACACACATATTTTATATGTTGTTAACAAACCAGTAGTATAAATAATGAGAAAATGTTTGCAATATTTTTTTTTACTTTTTACGTCATAGTTTATTTTTTTATTTCAACTACCAAGTAATCTCATATCAACTCCCGAGCGAAGCCGGGAATCATAGCTAGTATATAATGAAACTAATTTGATAAAATGTGCGTGCCGATAAAACTTGATAAATAGTGTGATGGCCCTTTATCCCCCCTCGAACAAGAAAGTTCCCGTTTTACCCTAAAGGGCGTATTTTTAAAGATATAAGGACTCTTCCAACCCTTCAACTTGGAAATTATGGGTAGTGGCGCCATCTGTTGTCGAGTATTTGAACTTCATTCAGAACAACGGTTATTTGGGTTGCGTTTCGAAAGGCGCTGCAACAAATTGCCGAAGGTTTTTTAACCATTTAAAGACTGCCCGCCTATGGCCAATTTTTGATTAAGTATTAAGTAATAATGATATTTGGAAACGTTTATGGTCGTACTGGCGAAACCTACATTATTAAAGGATATAAGAATAGTGTTTAAAAATAATTTATCATAAACAATAAATTAAATGCAGATCAGAAGAGCTTACGTGTATCAACGCAAGGCTTGCACAACTGTATTAGCTAACTGCAAATACTAGAAGTATTTTTGATGATTAAAAATATTGTACCATTTGTTGCGATAAAGGTATGAAAAATACGCATTTTGGAAAAACAAATTACTGTTTTAGATGAACCTTATTTACCAATTACACCAGAGACCGACAGTTTTTTCTAGATAAAATTATTTATTTCTTATTTTATTTAATTTTTTTTTTTTTTTTTTTTTTTTTTTTTGAAAGAAACATATGACCTATTAAATTTAAAAGTAGGTGGATTAATAAAACTGCTGTGGATTCAGAAGAGAAGGGTAAGGATATCTGTTTACTCTAAAAAAACTTTAATCTCCCTTAAGATGAGAATTTTTTCAATTCTATTTTAATGAGCTTTTCATCCCCGAAAACTAAAAAATTATAATAATATATGGCATAACTAGGTGTGTAAAAGTTTTTTAATTGATTTAACCCGAAACAGTTTTTACCTAATTCTTTTTTATACCTATATTGCAATTATTGGTGTAATTTTTTCAACTACCAAAGAACACTTCTAGCATCTGCATTTTAACTGAGCACGCCTGGCGTTAATACACTCTAGCTATACTAACCTGCATTTTATTTATTGTTTATAATAAATTGTTTTTAGACACCATTCTAATATCCTCTAATAACGTAAGTTATCGCCAGTACCGCCGTAAACGTTGCCAAATTACATAATTACTAGCGCGCTTTATTTAATCGGAAATTGGCCATAGGCGGACAGTTTTTAAATGGTTAAACAAACCTTTAGACATACAAATTAGGTAATATTTAAAAAAAACATTTTTTTACCATCATTATAAACATATTAGGCTGTAAGCATTATGTGAAATATGTATTCTTGGATTTTTTAATTTAGTCGAAAAAATTCAATAAAATTAAGATACTTAGCAAATTTTAGAGCCAATGAGGAATCTGACGATAAAAAGTTAAAGAGTTCAGATATTAACACGAGTTTTCGTACAGTATGCAAGGATTTTACAAATAGTTTTTCTTAAATACCATTCAATTGGTTTATAAGAAAATAATAAGTGTTAGCTTATCTTATCAATGTCTTTAAACTAGTATAACACATTGTTGTTAAATTAATACGGAAGCCAATTTTTAAAGGTATTAAAATTTATATGGGAATTCCGATGGCCAGTCTGGCGATGCACCACCTGGTTGTACTTTTCTGATTTTAATTAATACCGAGCAGTGTGAACATCTCTTTCATAGATCGATTTTCATACTTTCATATTATTTTTTTAAAAATTATTAAAAACAATTTAAAGATGTAAATATATGAAAATTGTAAAAGACATTTTTAACTTGACATTAAACGATTATAGATAAAATCAGTGCCGGATTAAGACTTCGTGAGGCACTAAGCACACGACCCCTGTAGTATCCCCTAAACAAGAATTTTTTGACTTTTTGACGACCAATGGAAAAAAAATACAAATTAAAGGACTTTTTCTTACCAGACAGTTTTGAAAAGCAAAAAAAAAAGGTCTTCACCTTTTTTAAAATCAAAAATACAACACTTAAACGGCTGTTTCTACTATTTTCTTTTTTTTCTACTCTTTAGTGCCCCTTTGTGATGTTCCCCAAAACGTGATGCCCTAAGAAATTGCTTAATTTGCTTATAGGGTTAATCTGGAACTGGATAAGATGCGTACATGTCTGTTTTAAAGAAACTTCCTGTATTGTATAAATTAAATATTTTTAATCGAGAAAGGTAAAAAACCTGGGTATTTTTTTTACCTTTCTCATTATTAAATTATTTTTAGTTTTTTATATTTAACTTGTCAAACTTTTTCTGAACTGGGTGGTCCTAAGAAACTAGAAATGTACAATCAAAATAACACAAGATAATTATTTTAATACCTATATCAAATAAAAAAAATTAGGTATTTTTTACAGGCGTTAATTTCTTTAATAATAGATATTTAATTGTTGATGTGTTAATTTTAATCCGACAGTGTCAGTCAGAAAGATTTTTTAATTAAAATGTTAAGTCAAAACATTTCTCTGTCGGCGGTATAATAGTAACTGTAAATGTTTGATATAAAATTCATTTATGTACAGTGTGGCGCCTTTTCGTTGAACTTGCAGGGTATGGCGATGACTAAAAAAGATAAAATAAATCCAATTGCACAATCTCGATTTCGATTTTTGAAACAAATTCAATGGTGAAAGTAAATCCTGGCTAATTTGATTCGTTTTGAAAATACAGAGTGTTTATTGTCAATTTGGCTAGGCACTTGTAACTCCCTGGATTTTAGAGATAGAGAAAAATATAAATAGAAAAGTTTTTAAGACTCACACTATATATAATTCAGTGGCGTACCTATATTTTTTCCATTAACTTTTATTTTAAAGTTATAACACAAAGTGGTCTTTTTAATGGAATACCCTGTTCATTTTATCATAAGGTAAAAGGTCTGGCTGTAAAAAGTACTACATTTGATATGTCTATTTCTTATAGTATATATATTTGCACAATTTATATATATATATATATATATATATATATATATATATATATATATATATATATATATATATATATATATATATATATATATATATATATATATATATATAAATTGTGCAAATAAACAATAAAGAATATAATTTGCATTGCACATATCTAACACACTAACACACTAAGATTTGGAAGCTCATATTTACGAAACTATTAGAAAAAATCAATTTAAATGTGGCAAATTCTTAAATGTCTTGTCTTTAATATGTCTTTTAAATGATATTACATTAGACAGCGTGTTTTGTTAAAAAAATTACATTCTATTATTGAACTCTTGACGACGGTGATAAGGGCAAAAACAGTTGAAGATATACTTAAAGTACCCTTATTAAAACACACTTCGAATTAACCATAGAATCAAGAAATGTAATAATAAATGGGGTGTTTCATTTAAAATGCGCAACATGTATGGCGAAAGTCCTTTCTTTTTAAATAAATGTTTTTTTATAACGATTTTTAAATTCCTCGGGCCTAAAATACATCGATGTGCTATTTTAATAAAAAAATACGTGGAAAGTTAAAAAAAAATGATTTTTTTTTTTTGAAAAATGGACTACCCTGCACAATAAAAAATAAAGAATTTTAAGAAGTGTACCTAATCTTTAACAAATAGTGACTTTGTCAGTAAAAGATATCACGTCAATTATCTAAAATTAAAAAGGCTTAAGTAGTCTGAAAAATAGAAAAAGGATAAATATTTACTTAAAGTTTTATTAATTTTAAATTATTTTATTTACATTCTTGTTTTCGCTCGATGCTAATGCTTTAAATACCTTTGACATGTGTTAGTCTCTTTCAAACAGTAAGTTTTAAAAGCCGGTTTAATTTAAAGATAAAGCAGGGTATTTTCCTTTCTAAACCTTATACGCCTTTTTTATAAATATAACTGTATCTGAGACCAGCGGCCCTCAAAATACCATTTTGCGTATCAATCTATTTTTGGTTTATTGTCCGCATCCAAACCTCATTTGCGGACATACTGTATATTCGCAAGGTCGAATAACAACAATATTCGAAATTCTTTATATTTTTACTTTTTCACGCCTGATTTTTTCTTGATTACCTTCACTTTAAAGTCGTCTATAGTTTTTTATGGTGTTTTACGTTCAGAATCTAACGGTCTGTCTAAGAATTTGCATTTATTGGCAATATAACAAATTACCCCTGTAATAAACACTTATAGACAAAAACCGCTTTTTGCATAATAATAGGAAATCGTTGACAATATTTTATATAGCTATTTTATAATTTATTATTTTATTATAAAAAAATCAGCGTGGCCATTTTTATTGCCATTAATATCCCATACCCGCTAATAATTTGTCGCGGCGTAGTTCTTATCAAGTTTTAATTTCCATTTTTATACCATTTATCTTTACATTATAAAAATGTAAGCAAATTTCATTAAAAATAACAAATACTATCATCAAAAATTAAATGAGTTTCAGGAGGACATATCATTAAAAATACTAAATGCAAACAGGAGTTAAGAAAGTTAACTAATAATAAATGAGTGTTTTCACATCACATTTAGTAAAACGATATCTTGACTTTTAAGGGACTTAAATTATTATCTTGAATAAAATATAGGTAAATTATAAGTAATTAGGGTCAGAAGAATCACCTAATAGTCCTTGGGCCAGTAATAAAATTCAGTTTATAATATTAACACTTTTAAAACATTTTAGGGAGCTTCCTTTGACAAGTCTACGACAAATATTTTTACCGCCGTATATGGAAGGGGCGCGAAAGACTTTTACATCAAAAGAAACTAATTTTGAATTATTTGGAATCGTTAGGTCCTTCGTAAATTCGATAAATTGAAAAGAATTTTTTATTGAGTGCGTTCTTTTCAATTTATCGAATTTACGAAGGACCTAACGATTCCAAATAATTCAAAATTAGTTTCTTTTGATGTAAAAAGTCTTTTTACCTCAATTCCAATAAAAGAAGTTATAGAAATTTTAAACAACTTAATCGGTGCTTCTAACTTAGATATTAAAACAAAAACAGAATTAAAAATGCAGTTCGGACATGCCTAAATCAAAATTCTTTTAAATTTAATGGTGAATTTTATAAACAAAATGATGGCCTACCTATGGGCTCTCCAATTTCTCCTTTATTGTCGGAAATTTTTATGGCACATTTTGAAAAAGTTTTATTTAACTCTAATAACCAACTAATTAAACACATTTTTTATTGGAAAAGATATGTAGACGATGTTTTTTGCATTTGGAATAGCACAGAGAGAAATTTAGATAAGTTTTTAAATTTTCTAAACTCAATAAATAACAACATTCAGTTCACTATGGAAAAAGGAAATAAAATGAGATAAATTTTTTGGATATAAACATTAAAAATATTGACAACCACATTGAATTCGATATTTACAGAAAACCAACGACGACAGACACGGTAATAAATTACGCATCGAACCAATCATGGAAAATAAAACTATCTTCTTTTCATAGTTTAATTCACAGACTTGTCACTTTCCCATTAAGTCAATCAAATTTTAACAAAGAACTCTGCATTATTAAACAAATAGCAAGAAACAACGGATATAAAGAATCACTTATTGATAAATTGTTAACAAAGAAAAAACAAAAGTTAATTGCTAAAGAGTTTTATAGTATTACAGAACCTAAAAACAATAATTTTAAGTTTATCAATTATATACCAAACATCAGTAATAATGTATCCAATAGACTAGATAAGTTGGGCTGTAAAACTGTGTCTGTAAATAAGAGTAACCTAGGTAGATTATTAGTTAACAATAAAGACAAAACAGAAAAATTAGATATGTCAGGGGTTTATAAAGTTAATTGCGCAGACTGTAATGCGGAATATATTGGTCAAAGTGGAAGGAGCATAAAAACAGAATAAAAGAGCACAAAACATCAATTTTAAATGGTTTAAAAACACAGGCATTTCAACACATTGTATAGAACAAAACCACTTTATAGATCTTAATAATGTCAAACTACTCCATAGAGAAAACAAAGGTAAAAATTAAATTTATATGAACAACTAGAAATTAAAAAATCACTTATAGACAATACAACTCTTTCTACTAATGATCAAATAAATTTCGCAGATATGCCAATTATAAATAAATTTATTACCACATCTGGGCCGCATAATAAAAACCCCTAATAATATTTTATAGACCTTTTGGGAAAAACGTGTTTAATGGTTCTGTTTGTGAATATTTCTCTTTTCTAAATTTAGTATACGAAGTACTCTTGATGAAGCCCTAGAAAGGCGAAACAATTGTAGAGTAATGCTCTAATAATTTTTGAAACATTAAAAAGCAATTTTCCTATTTAGTATTAATATTTAAAAAATGTTTCACAAGAAACCAACTGCGGATACAATTCAGTGTTTTAAACATTTCGTTTGCGATTAATACTTAAAGAAAAAATTGTTTTTTATACCATTATATAGCAAAAACAGCGGTAATCCAATATTTAAATTGAAAAAATAATAGGCATTTTAATTTAAAAACTGAATTGATTTTTGCAAAACTAAAAATTTGGCAAAATCGCCAATATTAACACTGGATTCCGAGTCAGAGTATGGTTTTACTCTAGTCCCAAAATATGTTCAGTTTGATTTAAAATTCGCGAAGATATTTGAGCGTAATTCAAAATCGATTACGAAACTTAAGGGGCTAATTCTACTTGACAAAATAAGGGTTGAGCTTCATATATTTTTTTCAAAATTTCATTCGTTTTCGAGTTACAAGCCGTCAAAGTTTAATTTTTTTGGTTTTTCGCCATACTGCTTTTATTTTTCAACCAATCCAGTTGATATTTGGCACACAAATCAAGCTTTGCATATTCCAAAATTTTAAGACAAAAGTACTTTTTTAAATACCGCCAGAGGGCACATTACCTAAAACTTAAAATTTATTTACATCATAAGTTTTCTATTTTGACAGATATCGCAAGCTAGGGCCCCATATTATAGACAATTAAAAACTTAAAAATAAGGTACTCTTTATTAATGTCAATAAACCTCACCGTTTAGGCACCAATAGACATCAAAGTTTTCATCAATTTCAATCAAATTATCTACATACATACAGGGTGTCCAGTAACTTAACCGACAAACTTTATGGGGCGATTTTACAACAGAAAATAAGAAAATAACTTTATATAAAGATATGTCCTAAACGTCTCAGTTTTTGAACTACAGTGTATTAAATATTTAAAACTTTTTTTTAATTTTTAGCCCCCGTAGTTCACAAACTAAGACGTTTGGGACATATGTTTTTATTAAGTTTTTTTCTTATTTTTTGTTGTAGAATCGTTTGGTTAAGTTTGTCGGTTGAGTTACTTGGACACCCTGTATATATGTAGGTAATTTGATTGAAATTGATGAAAACTTTGATGTCTATTGATGCCTAAACGGTCAGGTTTATCGACTTTAATAACAAGTACCTTATTTTTTAGATTTTTGATTGTCTATAAAATGGGGCCCCTAGCTTTGCGATATCTGTCAAAATAAAAAGTTATGATGTAAATAAATTTTAAGTTTTAGGTAAAGTGCCCTCTGGCGGTATTTAAAAAAGTACTTTTGTCTTAAAATTTTAGAATTTGCAAAGCTCGATTTGTGTGCCCCTTATTAACTGGATTGGTTAAAAATAAATTCAATATAACGAAAAACCAAAATAAAATTAAACTTTGACGGCTTGTAACTCGAGAACGAATGACATTTTGAAAAAAAAGAAGCTCTACCCTTATTTTGTCAAGTAGAATCACCCCCTTAAGTTTCGTGATCGATTTTTGAATCACCTTGTATATCAGTTTTTCTTGCCAGAATTAAATGACTATTATTTTTTAATAAATAAACCAGTGCTCTAATATTTTTTATACCAATGCTTATTTATAATTTTTCTTTGTTATAATATGTAATGCAACGTAAAATTGTAACTCATCATGACATCAATTCGGTATAGCAATTCCATTGTTATTTAGGGTTAAGAAATAGTTCAATTCGACATGCTCATCGCGAGCTAATCAAATTATATGGGCTTTTAGTTCTTCTATTATTTGATTTTTATTATTGCCCAAGTTGAGTTACAAGAAAAAGGATAGGTTGGATTTTTATTGAGGTCATCGACTAACAGCAAATTGAAAAATTATTTAGATATTATAATTGTTTTTAAAGGCGAATAAGAATACTGGGACTTTGTTTTCTTTTTTCCAATTGAACTGTATAGGGATGCATACGCGCGGCACCACGAGTCTCTCTGTTGGGAACTGCAAGAGGAGGGACTATACTGGACAATTCGTCGGAGCAGAAGCCGTAAAAGTATCTATAGAAGAGCGATAGATCTCCCACAGCTCGACGATGGGCAAGAGAAGGAAGTCTTTGAGTAAGTAAAGGATCATTAATAAGACGAACAGCCCTTCTTTGAATGGCATCAAGAATGCTGAGGGTTGTAGGGGATGCCATTCCCCAGACATGAGAACAATATTCCAGAGAGGGTCGAATTTGGGACACATACAAAGTGTATAAATTGGAAGGAGAAAAATACTTTTTGGCTCGGAAAAGAAATCCAAGCTTTTTGAAGCCGCGGTGGCTATAGATACAATGTGTTTATGCCAGTTAAGATTATTCTCAAATGTGATGCCCACAAGGTTAAATGTGTCCCCGCTCTGCAAAATCTGGCCACTCATAAGCAAAGGATGAGTGTTTGATGATTTTTTCGCGACAAGGAACACGATTGTGTTTTGGATGCATTAAATTGAACGAGATAAAAAAATTACCATTTTTTTATTTCTTTGTCGAAGTTGATGATTTTTTTTTAAGAAGGGTCAATCAATGTCTTTTGCCGTTCCCTTCCTTTTTCTATTTTTTTTGTTTTGGGTTTGTTTTTCTTTTTTCTTATATAATTATTTTACAGAACTTAACAAAAATTTAAAATTTTATTTATTTGAATTTTTTATTTGAAATAGGTCAAAAATTTTGTTTTAAAAAGAGAAAAACCAAATATAAAAAAAGTATAAAATATACCGGGTGTCAACAAATCTATAAGACAAGCCATAAGTCCCGAAGTATTAGACATAATAAGATGAAATTTGGCATAGGTAAATGGTATAAAAGAGGAGAGCTTTTGCATACTTTTTACTTTTCTGTTACTTCCCGTTTTACCGGAAATGACTCCAGCTTTTAATTTTTAAATAGAACACCCTGTAAATTTTAACTTTGTTGGAGTTCTAAGACAATTCTAAGTAAAAATGATTTTTATGATGATATTGATTTCTTGAGAGCCATTTGTGATATTTTATCTAGGTGGCCATGATCCTTTATTTATGTTCTTGTTTTTAATCCAATCGCAAATAATTTAGTATCGTTAATTTGAATTTGAAAAATAAAAGTTAAACACGAAACTGTCAATTAACCAACTTGTTTAACCTTCGCGATTTTATTTCTTTTACATCATCTAATGTCCCAAGATTAATTTAAGCCTAATTATGACCACCTAGATAAAATATCTATGTATGAATAGAGAGACAAAAGTTGCTAAGGAAAGATTTAGAAAAGAAGCAAGTGACAACACAAAATGCAGACAAATACCAAAAATATCTAAAAGCTATCCTAAGACCCTTAATAAACGTGAAAGAGAATGTGGACATCGAAGAAACAAACAGGCAAATAGTTACGGCTATAAAAGAAGCAAGTGTTTTGAAGGCAGTGGCGTAGCCACAGGGGGCAAGGGGGCGGTCGCCCCTCCCGCCCCCTTGACTTGGCGCCCCTTTCGCAAAAAGAAAATAAATCTTCAAAATACTATTTGATTTTTATGTTTTTCACAGGACAAAACAACAGTTATTGATAACATTGCACATAACAAACCAAAATTACAAAGTCAGTTAATGCCTACCTTAAAATTATCAATAGCAAAATAGTTTTTTTATAGAGTAGCTAAAATTACCAATCAATGGAAAAGATGTTGCAATAAATAATAAGTTAAATATATATATATATATATATATATATATATATATATATATATATATATATATATATATATATATATATATTATATTAAAATAAATATATTTTTTTTGGATTTTATAAACGTAAATAATTCTGAAAAACTTTAATTATCAATCAAATCAGGTGCCGTTTTTCAAAAAATAAAAAAATGTAACAAAAAGAAAAGCTGTTTTTGTGTTGTGTACAGGGGCGCCGTCTAACCAGCAAAATATCAGTTTATCAGTTCGGGCTACGCAAAAGTTGAATCTGGTATTTTTATGCCTTTATTTAAAAG
This sequence comes from Listronotus bonariensis, assembly GCA_014170235.1. Lineage (NCBI taxonomy): Eukaryota > Metazoa > Arthropoda > Insecta > Coleoptera > Curculionidae > Listronotus > Listronotus bonariensis. Next base: position 48,148 of record JACEGR010003564.1, on the reverse strand, counting down.
AAAATATTGTATTTAAAAATAATAAGGCGCCCCAAAACAACTTTGCCCCTCCTGCCCCCAAACCCTGGCTACGCCACTGTTTGAAGGGGGTAACAGAAAAACAGATAAGTTAAGTAACGAAACCAAAGAAGAAAAACAAAAACAAGCTTAAGAACAGGCATTCAATAAACGTTGCACAACTAAGAGAACTTGACAAAGAAATATCAAAAGCTATACGAAAAGATGTAAGAAAGTACAACACAGAAGAGATATCCAGAACAATAGAGGAAAATAAAAGAATAAAATTATTGAGGACAAAACTATCAGAGGGAAGAAAACAAATATGCAAAATAAGAAGTCACACTGGGAAAATTATAACAAATAGACAGGAAATTGTAAAAGTCGTAAAAGAGTTTTATGTGGAACTATATAAAAAGACAGGACAGTACATCATAGAGCCGAAATTCCAAGAATAAAAAAGGAGGGATCAGATGATATTCCCGAGATCACCATGAATGAAATAAAAAACAGTTTAAAGGATATGAGGAACAATAAATCCCCGGGAGATGACGGTATTAGTATAGAGAGTATTAAAATGGGAGGAAGAACATTCTTTAAAATATTAGCCAAACTTTATAATGCCTGTCTATGAAATAGTGTAACACCAGACAAGTGGAACAAGGCAATTGTAATACTGATACATAAAAGAGAGATATCGCACAGGTCCAAAACTATAGACCAATAAGCTTGCTCTCCCAAATATATAAACTCTTTATGAGAATTATTACCAGAAGGTTAACTAAGAAATTAGAATTCTACCAATCACCATCTTCAAGCAATCAAAACAGTCATTAAAAAATGTGTAGAGTACAACAAACCCTTGGTCCTTATTTTTGTCGACTACGAAAAGGCGTTTGATACTTGGACTTGGACTGTAGATATATTGACGTTATAAAACACGTATATAACAATGCAAGCGCCAGTGTAAGACTTCATGAGGATACTCCCGTATTCAAGACAGAGCGAGGAGTTCGCCAAGGAGACGTTATCTCTCCCAAATCGTTTATAACTCTCCTGGAATATATGTTTAAAACTTTAAATATTGAAAACCTGGGAATAAATATTGATGGTGAAAAGTTAAGCCACCTACGATTGGCAGACGATATAGTTTTAATCGCAGATAACCTGGGGAAGCAAGAGAGATGTTAAGCGAACTTGAAGAAGCATCGAGGAGAGTAGGCCTAAAAATGAACATCGCTAAAACTAAACTTATGACTAACCTGGTTATTAGTGAAAATATAACGGTAAACAGCCTAAATATAGAGCAGATACGTTCATATAAGTGCCTAGGTCATGAAATTCGTCTGGGGAGAGATAACCAAACGTGCGAAATAACCAGAAGAATTGGTTTAGCCTGGGCAGCCTTTGGAAGGCTGGGTCACATTTTAAAAGCTAACATCCCGATTTGTATTAAAAGAAAAGTTTTTGACCGGTGTGTCTTGCCTGTGTTAACATATGGAGCCGAAACACTAACTCTAACCAAAAGCACAGTAAATAAAATTCGAATCGCTCAAAGAGCTATGGAGCGAGCTATGCGGGCTTAACTTTAAGAGACAGTGTTCAAAATGTGGAAATAAGAAGAAGAACTAGAGTAACAGATGCCATCGAAAGAATCACTAACCTAAAGTGGAATTGGGCGGGTCACATAGCGAGAACAAACGATAATAGGTGGACAAAAAGAGTATTAGAGTGGAGACCAAGAAATGATGCATTTCGCAATAGAGGAAACCACCCACACGAAGGTCCGATGATTTAAAACGCATTCAGGGGAATTGGATGAACGTTGCACAGAACAGAGAAAAGTGAAAGTCCTTACGGGAGGCTTACGTCCAGCAGTGGACAAATGTGTAGCTGTTTGATGATGATGAAATATTAAAAATGGCTTTAAGAAAATCAAGTGGGATGAAAAACAAAAAAAAGGACTCACGTAGGCACAATCTCCAGCAAAAAATACATCTTTTTGGGTTCCTGGGGAGGGGGAAGCAATTGGCCCAATTTTCCCTTCTACGTACGGCTCTATAACTTGTTTAACTAAAAATGAAAATTTTTCTTTCATATCTTAATGATATTTCTACGTATGATTTCGGTTAATTCTAATGTGAAAACGTAATGAAAGAATAACATTTCTTAACATAAGCCTAACACAATAATTAAGTAGATACCAGTGTTAAACTAATTGAAGTCTGTTAATTTACTACACGCATCTACAAATTACAGCCAATTACGCTTCTAGAGCTTTTAGGTCTAATTTAACAAGAATCTGCAATCACTGTGATTTTTTTTATTGTTTGTTTTTACAGGGGAACTTTATTTGTTTACTATACTAACCAGAACTAGAATAAAAAATATACATTGTGTTTCAAAATAGGTGTTACAAGAGGACAAAAGGACCAAAGATGTTTAAATTTTAAACAAAATTTTTGGAAAACCTGTCGGATGGTCCAAACCTAATAATTACTAAGTAAATTTTACTATAATTGGTATTATGCAGGGCGAGTTATAACTAGAAATATGAAAAGTGCCCAGGAACTGACTACTTTTATTTTAAAATTACAACAAAATTGTATAAGTAAATATAATGTAGAGAAGTGAGTTTTATGTCAATATTTGAAACCTAAAAAAAAATACAGAGTAAGCTATTTTTTTAACTTTTCGCATTACAAGGTAAGAGGAAGCAAAATTTAAAAAATATATTTTTAAATATATTTTTTTACTCGCTGCCCTAAACCAACTATTTTAAAAACTGTTAATGCACAATATAAAAAAATTAACAAAAATATTATTTATTATTTAATTCTTTAACTTTAAATTTTGACCTAAAATTTTATTCTCTACAACATTTACTTAGATATACAATTTTGCTATTTTTTTAAAATGAAGGTATTTTACTATTGGGCCTTTTTTTATATTTTTAGTTATAAATTGCCCTGTATATTACTAATTAGAGTAAAATTTTGTATTTATCCGTTTTGGACCATGCAACAAGTTTTTCCAAAATAATTTCCAAAAATTCCTAAATTTTTGGTCCATTTGTCCTCTTGTAACACTTTCTCTAGGACACACTGTATACTAGGTGTCTCTAAAGTATAAAAATGGAAAAAAATTTGAAAATTTCAAACAAAAAGTAAAAAAAAGTTGTATAAAATTAAATAAGACATCATCTCTTGCCATTAAAATTGACTTTAAAACTCCCAATTTTTATTGCAGAATCAAAAAATTAAAAAAAATTGCATGTAAAAGTACTAATGAGTTAAGTGTCCAAATTCATCATTGAGAAATTTAAAGGTCAAATTTCTGGTAAAAGATGTGTTAAACTTTTTAACTTAAAAATAAAGAGAAAGGAAATTAAAAATTGTAGAAAACAACAAGACATCTTAATATGAGCTGGGGTTGACCCCGTGCCTCAAACAGCACGAATTTTCCATTAGGCAATCCCCCATATAAGTAAAGCATGCGTCCACCCTATTTCTTGACCCTGCTGCAGAGCTGGGCTACACTACCAGCACAATGGTTAAGCTGTGGAGCGGACATAAAGCATTGCGAGACCCGTGCTTTACTTATATGGGGGATTGCCCAGTGGACAGTTCGTGCTGTTTAAGGTTAAATTGAACTTTTTAGATTTATATTTACCCTCCAAATAAAACCTTTATGACTATTTTATCTTAATTTATTCATTGAATTGAGGACTAAGGACGATGACTACCATGGATTTATAAGTACTGTTAGACCTCAGACACGATGCTAAGCGTCAGCGTCAGCAGCCAGCGTTGAGCGGAAAATGTGAGATGGCTATCTTTGATCTTTATGCGAAAATAAAAGATTTTTTTTTTAATCAGCCGCTCTCACATTTTCCGCTCAACGCTGGCCGCTGACGCGTAGTATCGTGTCCGAGGTCTTAAGCCTCATGCACGTATCAGTCCTATATGTTTATATTTACTTCTATTGTGTTGAATACTAGCAAGTAGAGATTGGACAATAAATAGGGTTACACATTGGACTCCTTTTCACTTCCGCATTGAAAAAAATCGCATTGAACGTTTTGAAGTACCTAGTCAACGTGTAGATATAAAGATTGTCTACTACTAAAATTCATAAAAAGTATTTTTCTTCCATGAAGAAGAACTTGGCTATTTTAAGTGGGACACCCAGTATATTTGCTAATATTCTTAAATATTCATCTTTCCCCTTTAAAAAATTTAACATAAGCTATGGTTATTTGCATAAAGAACTTATTTATCGACCTGCAAAAATTTCCCTATATCTTTGTTGCAGCATTTTTTTTTAACGTTAGATGTAGCAAATTTTGAATTCTTAATTTTCATGTACTGAATTTTTTAGTGGTCAATAATCCTTTATTTATAAAAATAACCATAGCTTACGTTACATTTTTTTAAAGGGGAAAGATAAAATTTTAAGAATATTGACGAATATACTGGGTGTTCCATGTAAAATACCAAAGTTCTCCTTTATAAAAAAATATATTTCATTAATTTAAAAAAAAACTTTAAATATCTAAAAACCTTATATTTTTGATAAAGGAATTGTTAAAGAAACTTACCTTATTTTTATTCCTAGAACCTAAAAATGGCCTAATATACAAGATATTTCATTTAAACAAATTGGGATTTAGCTTTTTAAATATTAAAATGTTGGCTATGCTACAAGAAATACCCCGTATAAGATCTAGTATTTTTTATAAGAATTTATTTTGTGGTCTTTAGGGTCTTAAAACACCCAGCTAAGTATTACTAATAACTAATGTATTTCCGTTTTTACCCAATTTTCGGGTAGCATGTTTTTACGAAAGTTTCAGTAAATTATGAATGGCGTGGCAACATCGCCACGAATGTCAAAATAAAATAACGTACTATATGCAAAATTTTATGCTGAATCTAATACTGTAAACAAAAATGGGGTTACAATTTTAAAAAACTAACTTCTGGCCATACATTTTTTCTGGGACACTTTGTATACATCAGAATATTTTTGGGACATGTACGTTTAAAAACCCTACAACTTTTATGAAAATTTTTTTGTCATATCTTGTTAAACAACAGAAATATTGGACTTTCCCAGACAATTGGGCCACCCTATATACAGGGTGACTCAAAAATCGATCACGAAACTTAAGGAAGTGATTCTATTTGACAAAATAGGGGTAGAGTTTCATATAATTTTTTTTAAAGGTCATTCGTTTTCGAGTTGCAAGGCGTCAAAGTTCAAATTTTTAGTTTTTGTTTTTTGATTTACTCGCTTACAGAAAAACCGATTTGACTAATATTTATAACCTAGACTGAATTGTCTGCGTTTCATCATTTTAGTAACAATTTACATTGATTTTTTTTCCGCTAGAGGGCACTTTACCTACATTAAAAATTGTTTTTTTGTCATAATTTTTTAGTGTTGACAGCTACAGTAGTTTTTGACATGTTTTCTAAAAGACTAATGCCAGGCCTTTAAAAAAGTGCTCTTTATTTACATAGCTAAACCCAACGGTTTAGACGTAAATCACCCTTAAAAATTAAGTGGTAAATTTACTTTTCTTCTTTTATTACCACCAGCTACCAAGTAAATAGCTATGAAATTATACTTAAGCTGTCAGTGTAAAATAAAATACGCTTTTTAAACTATTTAATTTATAATCTTAAAATAACTAATATTGGCTAATCAGTAAATATTCATAGTATATGGATTATTGCGTTATACATTTAATTGCTAAAAATTATTGAAACAGTACTAAACAAAGTAAAAATTCTCAAAATGTCCCCCATTTTCTTCAATACATTTCCTAAGACTCTTCAAAAAATGACGCCTAACTTAATTTTTAAGGGTGATATACGTCTAAATCGTTGGATTTAGCGAGGTAAATCAAGAGCACCCTTTTTGATGGCCTGCTATCAGTCTTTTAGAAAACATGCCAAAAACTACAGTAGCTGTCAACACTAAAAAATTATGACAAAAAACAATTTTTAATGTTGGTAAAGTACCCTCAAGCGGCACACAATCAATGTGAATTGTTACTAAAATGGCTTCATCAGACGACTTAGCCTATCTTTCAAATATTAGTCAAATCGGTTTCCTGTAAGCAGGCAATTCAAAAACAAAAAAACTTGAACTTTGACGGCTTGTAACTCGAAAACAAATGACATTTAAAAGAAAAATACATGAAGCTCTACCCTTATTTTGTCAAGTAGAATCACCCCCTTATGTTTCGTGATTGATTTTTGAATCACCCTGTATAAACCAATTTAAACAAGTTTTTCCTACGACCACTTGTGAAATAGCAAATAGCACACTGGTTTCATGCATAGAAAATGCGTTATATCACACTAGTGTTGCAAAGTACTTTACAGCACTAGGGTTGCAATGTTCTTTACAACACTCGTGTGATATATATTATGATGTCATTCTGAAAACTGCTATTGGTTTTGCAAGTGACATATTTATTGTAGTGACAGTAAAAAACTTTTTACTTACCTTAAACAGTAGAATCCAAATTAGCGAAAATCATCTTATTAACGTTAAGTTACTACACACACAGTATAAGCATTCTAATATTAAAAGAGTAATAATAAAATTTCCAAAAAAAACATAAACAAAAATAGACATAACTACAAAAAACAACTTTCACTGACTGCTCGCTCAGTGGCACAGTGTTGTCAGGTAAGTAGATCAAATTAAAAATCTGCCTCCTACCTTGGAGCACGCACTTTATAGAGGCAGCCTTGTCGCTTGACCGTTCGACCTAAAGCGCCAGAGAAAAAACTCCTATAGATCAAATTCCTTTTTCTCTGTCTTTGTGTAGTCAAACAACTTGTTAATTTTTTTTTAATCCCTTAATTAAACCTGAGGCTAATAAACACTTTATGAATCCACTTTTTTTATCCATTCATATATAGAATCAGACCCTTCCGACGTTGCCAAATGCTTTCCATATTTTTCATGGTATAACTGACGTTTAGTAGTCGTTTTTTTCATACTTTTAGGACTTTAGGTTATGCATTTACAATTTTCATATTTTTTATATTTTTGCTCAAAAATATAAGGAAAAAATGTAATTTTTACTTAATTTTACATTTAATATTTAGTTTCATTAACTCGTTTTACCAATTTTACCCCACCCAGCACCCCTTTTACTCCTCGATCCCGTAAGTTTGTTTACTCATATTTTTTACAAAACGGAATATTTTGGATATGCGCCACTTACGTTTTATTTAGAAGAGTGTCTAAAATATGTAAGTATCAATAATTTTAAAAAACCCTTAAAATAGCAATAAACCGTATTAAACTATTACCGTTATTACCTAACCAAACCATACAATTTTTATTAGGTGAGGGCCTTTTTAAATTCCAAAATGATAAAAGTTAGCAAATGCTTAACAATGATTCTAGGTAGGTGATTCTCAAACTAAAAATATTTTCAAAACAGTATAATATAGCAGTAAGGAAAAGTACATATTACACTAGTGTTACAAAGTAAAAATCACCCTAGTGTTGCAAAGTTCTCAATTGTTTTTTTTTTTCATAAAGACAAATTTTATTTTTTTGTGAATAATTTGTGGTCGTAGGAAAAATAGTATACAGTACTCGTGTGAAAATGACTTTCTTACACTCGGCTAACGCCTCGTGCTACAATATTCCCACTCGTATGAAATTAGTCATTTTTCACACTTGTAATGTAATATACTATTGCAAACGTCAATCACAATTACCGAAGATACCTCGTATATGAAAATAATGTGTTAAGATTATTACCCTTAGAGAGACTGCATGTAAATTAACTTCTTAGCTAATTATTGTAATTATTTTCATGCAGTCCCATGGCGAGCGACCGTTACATCGATTTAATAGTATCCTTCTAGTTATGCCTTCTACCTTGAGGAAACTGAAATTCCCTGCGTGAGATAGTCCTGTAACTTTCACAGTATGCTATTGAAATCTTGTTAATCTTAGTTCCGGTTGATATTTTTGATCTTGTTGGAATACAGGGTGTTTCCTAATAACGGTATGAAACTTAAGGAGGTGATGAAGTATTCTATGCTTTATTTGTTTTTTTGGGAGATTAAATTTAAACAAAATATTATTTGGCTTTTCTCTAGAATAAAATTAAAAAGTTTATTTAACATATTATGAAAATTAAAACTTTTATACATTATGAAGAACTATTCTGCTCTTACACAATATAATAAAAGTAATTATTACTTTAAAAGAAATAAAATATTAAAATATTTAATAAAAAAAAAACAAAAAAGCATTAATACTTTATTATATGGCTAAACATTTTTACTACTCTTTTTATCTGGTTAATATACCTAATAGGTGTAGCTTTTACCAGCTAATTTTTTAAAAGTAATGTCAAACTCTAAAGTGTCCATCAAACATTTCATTTATAATTTTTTTTCAATTTTCTTACAAGTTTATCAGTAAGTAGTTAGGTAAACTGTCTACCACATTTTTGGTAAACTATTTACCGCATTTTTGAGACACAACCATTGGTCCAGTTCTCGTCTGGCGTCTTGTTAAGATTTTATTTTATTAGATTAAAATAATTTCAACCGCGTGCTAATGAACCTTTTTTTATAGATTGAAACCTTTGTATTGTAAGTAACTTAATTTTAAATATTTCATTATTTTATTTCTTTTAGAGTAATCATAACTTTTATTATATTGTGTAAAAGCAGAATAGTTCTTCATAATGCATAAAAGTTTTAATTTTCATAAAATGTTAAATAAACTTTTTAATTTTATTCTGTAGAAAAGCCAAATAATATTTTGTTTAAGGAGGTGATTTTATATACATTTTTATGAAAAAAAGTTCGTAAAAGATTATTGGTTTCAGTGGTGTCTCAGTGCAGTGCCGGATCAAGCGTGAAGCCTTGAAGCGATCGCTTAATCGCTAGGTTGAGAGGAGCGCAAAATTAGGGTCTCAAAAAAGTAGAAGTATGTTTCAAATTGTTGGATAGTGGGTAAAACAAAAGTATGAATGAAAAGGAGCGCAAAGTGGAGAAAGGAACCTTATTTTTTTCTTTACTTTTTATTTTAAATACTTTTGGGTCAATTATACATAAGAAGAGGCGCAAAGTAAAGAGAATAGGGCGCAATAAGGAACCTTTGTTTTTGCTCACGTTACGTCAATGTTTTGGGATACTTTTTTTCTAAAAGTTAAATGGAGAGGGCGCAAAATTTATTTTTCGCTTCACTAAAAAAATTTCTTTATCCGGCACTGTGGTGCCGGTGTCAAGTGGGTATCACAGCCAATAATATTTAAAAAACTAAGTACGCCACTGATTTTTAGAAGGTTTTATATTTTTTTTCAAAAAGCAATTAGAAATGCAACTTTTAAATATTTTGTATTTTTTTGTGTTTTGATTCGTATTCGAAAAAAAATTAAAGCCACTTTAAGGTATTTTAAAAAGTATAAGTAATAAAGATTACATAAAATTCAAAACTAAAAATAAACAATTTTAGGTAAATTGTGTTTTATTTTATTTTACGTAGAATATTAGTATAGCGGGAAAAAGTTTGCCACCAGTCCGAAAATATGATTTTCCTACGAGTTGCAGATCTACTTTTTCTCCGATAAAAATAATTCTTAAATTTTTGGTTTTACATAGTATAAAATATTGCTTTTTTAAGTTTAAGAAATATAAATAATTTATCAATTTGTTCTGGGTATAATACGTTACTATGGTATTGCTTGTATTATTAGTTGACTTTGACAAACGTCATAAATAAATATTAAAAGCATAGAAAAAGCAATAGCCTTCGACCTACAGAAACATTGCATTTTGGAGATAAAAATAACGTATTGGAGATACAGTGAACCTGCAGTAATCCAAACCATGTCTAATCCGGCGCACCCTGTAATCCGACATTTCTAGTACTGTTGAATATATTTGAAAAAATCAGCAAATCTTAACTAACGCATGATTAAACCGGCTAAAACTGGTTTTGTTTCAGTTTAAATTCGTCGGATTACAAGGTATTTTTTTACAAAAAGCAGTGCCGTATTACCCACTAGGCTATAGCTTAGAGCACCGTGTGAATAAATAGGTGACACATAGAAAAAGATATTTTTTTGGTCTCCAAGTATAAGGCAACTTTGCTTTTTAAGATCTATTTGCCTTATTGATGATATAAGGAAAAGACCCTTTTTTTTGTCATAAATTTCATTTCTGTTGGGCCCCCGACAACTCCAGCCTAGGGACCCCAGAAGAGTTAATCCGGCTCTGCAAAAAGTCCGGATTTCAGACAGGGCCGTATTAACTGTACGAGGCGCCCAAGGCTAGAATTCCCGGAGCGCCTATTTTCCATCAAAAAACTTTTTAAAGTGCAAAAAAAAGGTCCTCTCTTCCTTTCCGAGCCTATTTTATTCCAAAGCACCCCAAACAGCAAAAACTTTCCGATGAACAATCCACCATATATAAGTAAAGCACGGGTCTCGCGATGCTTTATGTCCGCTGCACAGCTTAACCATTGTTTGGTAGTGTAGCCCAGCTCTGCAACAAGGTCCAGAAATAGTGTGAACGCATGCTTTACTTATTTGGTGGATTGCTTATCGGAAAGTTTTTGCTGTTTAGGACCTTATTCACCAAAAATCCTCACCCGACCTAAATTTTTTAAAAACTCCCCTGTCTAGCGCCTATTTTTTTCATGGCGCCCTAGGCTGTAGCCTAGTCAGCCTAATGGTTAATACGGCACTGATTACAAAGGGTCTTAGGTACTTTCTAATCTGACAAATTGGATATTTTGACATCGACTTTTGTCGGATTACCGTCGGTTCACTGTGACTGTATGTAGATTATCGCCCGATCGGAAAAAAACTCATTTTTAAAACATATTTTTATGAAATTTTAAAAAAAGTTTTGCCTAATTGGTTTCCTGTGCATACAGTATAAATTACTTAAAAATAATAATATACACACATAGATCTAAAACACCTGTAAGATTCAAATAAGGCAAAGAAAATTTCCACCCATTAATCGTTTGGATTGCACCAGTGAAAGTGCATATTTACAATAAATACTGAGTGTTGTTTCTAAGTGGGGCTTATCAGACGAGCCGAGCTGTAAGACAAGAGGTTAATAATAGTAGCCGCGCCCACTCATATTAAGTATATATTTATTGTGCAGGTTGAAAATGAACAGAAATGTTTAAAGCATTCCATATATGGTGTTTTTTTATTTATGATAAATGTTTTTACTTAGGTATTTTATTTGAAAAAATCGATCTTAATTTTAAAAGTTTATTTAATATGCACGAATTATAGGGAGCGCTTTGAACCAAGCCCTGCCTATTTGTTTTTGATTGGATTTACGAGGTGGCGAGCATTTCTTTTGCTTAAATCCTGGTTTAGTATGGGTTGTACAGAAAAACTGTAACAGATAATAAGTTTAGTTATTAATTTTTTATGATTTGAGATATAAATATTTAAAAAAAGTTAAATACATTTTCCTACCTTTGGATTTCTCTAGATATTGGGCTAAAGCCGCACGCAGAATATGATTTGTGAGCGGTAATAGCAAGCCATAGGCACAAAGTATATCCCTCTAAGTACACCACTGGATTCTATGTAAAAATGTTTATCCATATCAGGATTTTCCTTTGTTGTTAGTCATAAGATGACTTAAGTACGAAGGGGGCCAGAAATGGAACAAAATACCGCCTATGTGGTATAAAATTGTTTGAAATTAAATGCTCTTTTATGATATCTAACAAGCCAACTATCGTTATAGATATCTTTCTATTGTATTTAACTTTGCGGAGTTCTTAAATCTACGTATTAATATAAAATATACGAAAAAATAATATTTTTATGGCTAGGGGGCAGCTACCAGGTTATTTTATTTAAAAAAATAAGAAAATAAAGTCACGTTATAACATTTCGCAAAACTACTTAATGCTAATAATTAAATACACAAAAAATTTTATACTTTAATACCACATGTTACCCAACTTCATTTTTCTATTTTTTTTTTATTTATTATTTTTCAAATTTTGGTTAGTTGTATTTATCTTTCTAAAGTCGATTTATTTTAAATATTTATTTTACTCTTTTTAGTTTTTCATTATTAACATTTAATCGGTGACCATCTAATAATAACAAAGAACTAGTATCTTTTTTCCTCACGTAAACTCTTGGCACAAAACGGCAGTGCTACTCGTGATAGATATAAGTTGGATATAAAAGGAAACACTTAACCCACAAAAATAAAATGCACGCAAAAAGAATATGAACTATTAGCTGAATGACAACGACATGACAAATAAACATATTTTAACATTACTACCTAGATTGTTCAAATATCCAGCATAGAGCATAGGTAGCATATACCGGGTGATGCATCGTCGGGCGGGACATAGGAAATCCCATGTAATTTTTAATGGGGTCAATTATTTGCTCCCCTTATATTTTAGAGTAAAATTCTATTGAAAGTTTATTGAAGAGCATGCAAATCTACGTCCATGGTAAAAACTTTAGATTTTTCGGTTAACCCGTTTGCTAGTTAGATGCTAATATATTTTTAAAAATTGTTACATTATTATCGCCTCATATTTATGAACAACAATAAAAATACCAGTTAGCGTAACATAACGTTGTCATTTTGAAATTTAGTGCTTTATTATTATCAAAAAATCGTAGAGCGAAAAGATTAACCATGAGTTATACTACTGAAGAAAAGTATTGATGATTAAATGGTACTATTAAGGAAATAGTTACCAAAAGGTGTCAGACATGTTCGCTGCTCAGTATGCGAATAGACCGATACCCGGAAAATCAACATTATTGTAATAATATTAATAATTTATTGATTCATGTAAATATTATAAATGTCATAAGTTCTTGAAATTTGTTACTCTAGTTTAGTTTAACTTAACTAATTCGTTTGTATAAATACAACTTTAATCTTTTCACTGTACGATTTTTAATAATAATAAAGCACTAAATTTTAAAAGGACAACGTAATGTCACGCTAACTGGTATTTTTATTGTTGTTCATAAACATGAGGCGATAATATTGTAACAATTTTTAAAAATATATTAGCATCTAACTAGCAAACGGGTTAACCGAAAAATCTAAAGTTTTTACCATGTACGTAGATTTGCATGCTCTTCAATAAACTTCAAAATAATTTTTCTCTAAAATAATTAGGGAGCCAATAATTGACCCCATTAAAAATTACATGGGATTTCCTATGTCCCGCCCGGCGATGCATCACCCGGTATCTACTAGAGGCAGCTTTGCCTGAAAAATAAGTATAGTACCTTTGTCTTTCGCGATCCTGACTAGGTTTTCTTATGAGACCACCGACCAAATAATTTTTGAAATCGGTTCACAATTAACGGAGTAACCGGTGGTACATATATATGAAAACATAGGTGTCAATCATATAACTTCCTCCATTTTTTGAAGTCGGTTAAAAAACGGGTTTAAAATTTTTTGATGTTTTATTGACCGCTAAAGTTCCGGAAAGTTTTATTAAAATGAATTCATCTTATACGCTTTATGTAAAACATCTCAATAAACATTTTTATATGTTTTACCGACTTAGCAAATTTTTCTCTTTTTCAATATTTTACCCAAATTTACCAATCGGTTTTAGTTAAACCCAGGTCGTATACCCAACCGTAGGTAGAACCTCCCAATTCTTTCGCCCGCTCCAATTATGCTTCATCCATTGTTGCTGAATTTTTCTATCGACTACAATCGAATCTACAAATAAATAATGCATTGCGGACGGCGCTATTTATAGGTTAGTCACAATAGCTGGCGTGGTGCATACTTCATTGTTTCGCCCGGTCTAGAAAAAGTACAGAGACATGATCGGCGGTGTTCCATTGCATCGCGTGGAACCAATTACAAAAATGCGGTACTCGGTTATGAAATTTCTTCTTTATGCTTATTGCAGAGGCGACCCAGACTGGGTGAGTTAATCCTTTATTTATAGAGAAAAAAAGGACGAAAGTTAATTAACGAATGCAAAATATTTCGACATAAAAGCATAATGTCGGATATGAAAATCCACCCAAAACTATGTCTCCGTGGTCCCCAAGAAAGTGTGTACTCATTAGGGGATATAATCTCCAGCCCTTTTTCCAATCCCGGGATTCCGGAACTGGGCACAGCAGTGGTGTAGAGGATAGCAGGGGCCCTGGAGCAAAATGTAAAGTGGGGCCCCTAAAAATTTGAAAAGGAAAAAAAGTCCTCATCATATCTTCTTTATATCTTCCTACTAACCAACACGCAAAAATTAAAAAAAAAAAACTACCCTTCATTTCTTACATTTGTTTATTTGTTTTCTGTACTCAGCCCAAGGGCCCTTTTCAACTTTAGCCCTGAGCTTGGGGGCCCCGGGGCACTGCCCTGCCTAGCCCTTTAGTAGCTACGCCACTGGAGCACAGACGTTTTTTTTATCTTTGGACAATCCACGAAGGCTAAAAGCCTAAATACTAACGTACCGTGGGTGTCTTAAGCAGGGTAAGAGGAAGTTTGTTAACACGGAACTTAAAAACTTGACGATTTGTGGGGGAAGGAAAGACCTCCGCTGGCGGTAAGTTCCACAGTCTAGAAACTCTAGGGATAAAAGAACGAACGAAATGGGAAGTTCGGGGCCTGTCCAATTGAACCGTATAGGGATGCATACGCGCGGCACCACGAGTTTCTCTGTTGGGAGCTGCAAGAGGAGGGACTATACTGGATAATTCGTCGGAGCAGAAGCCGTAAAAGTATCTATAGAAGAGCGATAGATCTCCCAAAGCTCGACGATGGGCAAGAGAAGGAAGTATCTATAGAAGAGCGATAGATCTCCAATATCAAATTGAGATCCTGTGAAAGAGATATCTGCATCGCCCTGCGTTTGCCTTCCAAGTCGGGTTGAGAGATTGGCTTGGGAACCTGAAAAGTGGAGTGAAGGGTACTATCGTCAGCATAACTATGAATGGGATTGGTTGTGGAAGAAAGAAGGTCGTTGATGTGAAGAAGAAACAAAGTTGGTGCTAGTATTGAACCCTGAGGCACTCCAGCATTAATTTCGTGAAAGCTTGAAGAGTGGCCATCAACAATGACTGATATACGTCGATTAGAAAGATAACTGGAGAGCCAAGAGCAGAGTTTAGTTGGAAGACCATAGGAGGGAAGTTTATTAAGAAGTGCGTCATGCCAGACTTGGTCGAAAGCTTTAGATATATCAAGAGCAACGATCTGGGACTCACCTAGAAACTCAAGAGACTTGTTCCAGTTGTGTGAAACGAAGGAAAGAAGATCTGCTGTAGATCTCTTGTGACGAAAACCGTATTGCCTGTCACGTAAAATTTTATGTTTTTCTAAATACCTAAGAAATTGCGAGTTAATGGATGATGGATATAATGTGGAAATAATTTCATCTTCCAAAGTTAATGGTGGAAAAGAACTGGTACAGAAATTTCTACTGATGTTTTTGGCAAAGGACCAGAAGGATTTGCTGCCATTTGAGCAAGAAAGTATTTTTTTTTATACGGTTATCAACGTGCCCGGATTCAAGAGTAAAGTACAAAAAATGCAAAAATATTTAAAAAAAATCAAGTTTCTTTATGGATAAAAAAAAATGAACAAAAAAGTTTTCTCTTCAAAACAAAAAACAAGCTAGTTAAAATATGGAAAAATCGACTTGATACAAAGTTTCTTTTGATAAAGACATTTCTACAGTTGTCTTAATTAGGTACCTTCAAAGACAATTATAGTTTCAACAATAATTGTCTTTGGTACTTAAAAATAAAAACAAAACTGTGTTTATGCAACATCGACATACCCTCTTACAGCCTCTAATTAATCGCATTAAAACTCTTAAAATTTGTTATACAATACAACAAACTCAAGGCAATAATAAACATATGTATTTCAATGCAAAATACTAATAACTTGCCTTATGCGGAGTGTTGATATTACATGACTTTTTCAAATATGACCGTGTTAGCCTGACCAAAATCAGCTGGGAAATAAAAATGGCTGTTTTTTATTTTTATTGACATTCACAACTCGATAAATTGACAGAAAAGCTGAGTGCGCTTCGTTTCATGCAATATTATTTTGAAAAAATGAAATTTATTTATTGATCCTTAAAATCCCGGGATTAAAGAAATTTATTCCTGAAGATTTTGGGACTGAAAAAGAAGCGAGATCCCGGGATATGGAATTATATTTCCTAGTGCTCATACAGTATGCCTACCTAAGTGGGCGTCATATGGAAAACGCTTTATTTTTAATTTTAAGGAAAAAAATATTCTTTATAGAAAGTTTTGCATGGTTCAAAACCTAAAAGAAAATGATCAGATATAAATTTGTCAGTCAAATCAGTCATCTAAGAGTTTTGACAAGGTATGCCAATTTTGCTCTAAAGTATCTGCATTTTTGTTGATATCAAAACTCTATGAAGAAAATATGTTAATTAAAAATAACACTTAAATGTGCAAACCTGTTTACACACACACTTTGTATGTATTACAAATCCGACCACATGTGAATTATTGTTCTGATATTTATAAAATTTCGTCCTCCACAACACTGAGTATTATAAATTCCATTCAAGGAAGAGTTGTTCGCCTTATTAACGATCCTTTGCTTACAGAGAGGCTTCCTTCTCTTGCCCATCGTCCGGCTGTAGGAGATCCATCGCTTTTTATAGCTACTTCCATGGCATTTACTCCGAGAAATTGTCCAGTATAGTTCCCCAAATTGTAGCTTCCAACAGAGAAACTTGTGGTGCCGCGCGTATGCATCCCTACATAGTTCAACTGGAAAAACCCTGAACTTTTCACTTTCTTCGTTCTTTTATTCCTAGAGTTTCTAGATTGTGAAACTTGCTGCCTGCGGAGATCGTCCAATACCTCCTAAAACATAAGGCCTGGGGGCTTGGCGCGTGACGTCATCATATCTAGGCCTAGCAGTGTATAGGTACCATACGCATTATTATAACAAAGTTTGTTATATATGTGAATTTTTATAATGTTGTTAAGGGTTTCCGGTTTAAACGGGGCTGCCAGAACGTGAACTGAACCCTTAGTCGCACCCCATTCGATTTTTTTCGGGAAAACGAAATTTCAAAGCAACAACCCGATATCCACATAAATGTAATATTGGAGATTTTAGCGTCATTATCGGTATACTGTCACTAATGGGGTTTACTGTCATAACTGGAGTTTACTCTCGTAATTGGTGTTTATTCTCATAATTGGGGTTTACTGTCATAATTGAGGTTTAATATCAGATAAGTAAACCTGCAGTAAATATGAAAGCGAGCTACGACCCTATTTATGAAAGGTTTGTAGTTTCCTATTTCTTTTTTACTTACTTGATTATGATTATTCTTAGAGCAATAATTTTTAAGAAATGTGTTAGAAATGCTACTAAGAAAAATTTTTGAAATATCGATTTTTATGTGCTCTTTGCATTTCTCAAAAGGTGTTAAAAGTTTATGTTTACATAGATAATTTAACAGCAATTGACAAAGAAAGGACTTTTTATTGTAAATATCCAAAAAGTGTCTTCAAATTCATCAATTAGTTTTTAAATATAATGTAAGATACCATCACTATATCTACTACTTGTTCGCGAGGATATAAAAGACGACCACGACTTAAAGATTGTATAAGATTGTAAAAATCTTCTACAATACAAGGTTCATTTAATGTTAAATTATCTTTGCAAAATTCACAGTTGATTTTTTTAAAACAATATAGCAGCAATATCCACCCAAATAAGTTATAACTGGCATTTCAGATCTGATAGCTTCAGAGTCTGATTCTTGAATTACAAGTTTGGATAACAAACTATCAATCTGGTCAGCATAACTTAAAGAGGTACCTAACTGGGATTCGCTGAGGGTGTCACAATCTAGTTCAAAGAATTCGTTTATATTAATATTTCCCTAATGTCTAGATTTTAGTGACAATATAGACTGAATTCTGAGTCTTTTTCTGATTCATATAGTTGGCGAACTGAGATATGATAATGGCCACCAGCTAATTGCCTATATTTTCCAAAACGCCCTTCCAATGGATCTGTTTGAAATTTGCCTAGTAATACATAATTCATATCTAATTTAGTTAAACAATACTTGGTAACTTCAAGAAGTCCATAGATGGTGTGACTTAATGCAGTGTGTGTCTGCCGAGTTAAGTTATTGGGAAAATTAGAGGCTTTCCAAGTATCTAGCCAATTTTGCATTTGATTTAAGAAATAAAATTTAGTATCTTCATTGGGGGCAGCTAATATAGTTTTGGTGAAAGGTTCTTGGTACTTATCTAATAAATGTTTGCCCTTAAGGGGAGTTTTAACGTTAACGATTTTCCACCATGTCCATATAATGCTAATAAAGTCTGCTGTGTCTTGTGAAAAGACAAATTATTAAAAGGGCCTTTTAGAGCTTCGATAACAAAAGGGTTAAATATTTTAAGGGATAATTTGACATTTTGTCTTTCTATAGACGATGGATATAAAGCCTTTAAGCTAAGTGAATAGCCATGTTTTAGTAATTTGTCTTTTTCCAGTTCATGCAGTTTTTTACAGTAGAAAAAGCAGCACATTTTTTTGACCTGTCTGAAAATCAGGATAAGAAAGTTAAAAACATTTTAGTAAATGAACGGTGTCGAAAAGGTAAAATAGTGGTCTTTCTGGGTCAATGGGATGTGGAAAAACTATGCTATGTTTATTAAAGGGTGAAAAATTGCTCATTGCTTTACTATTTATTGCATTGTTGTCACTAATTGTGCAAAATACCAGGTATCCAATTTCTTCTAAATTTTCTATTATAGTTTTAATAAACTGATATAACATTTTCGAGTTTACTGTGGACACAGGACATATATGAATAACTTCTTTAAGACTTGAGCAAGGACTAGTTATCATAAATGCCACTGCGGATGATGCTACAGTATTATTATTTACTGCTGTTCCTACAGTATTGCCTGCTTTAAAGTCCAAATAGGGTTCAATATGAATTTCATCAAATAGTAATATAACATTTTTCTCTTTATCGGGTAAATACTGGAAAATGTTGCGAGCATAGGTTAAAAAAACTTTCTTTCATCAATATGGGGATCTGTCAAAAATGTATTGCAAATATTTTTTATTGTGTCGGGATGAGGTAATATAATTGGAGCATGGTTACGCAAATATTTATAAGAATGCGGACTTATAGTAAACAAAATTGAACATAAAACCATGGTGCTAGGTGAATATCTATATCTTTCCTTTGGTAAACATAATAAAGTTAACTGTTCTAAAACAAATTTTAGATTTTGAGTTTGTTCATCAGACCCTTTTAAATTTGAAAGAATATTTATAACAAAATTTAGGATCTTTTATTTTTGTCATAGTCAGGGTCAGCTTGGTGCTTGGCTTGGTACGAACTAGACTCAGGATCTGGTATCGAACTGGGTATGCTACTCGAAGGCTCAGTCGAGGACTCAGTATTAGGACTTAGGGAATTGACAACATTGTATTATCAATTGCATCAATAATATTTCCTAATTCATCCAAAGTGCTAATTTTAAAAGGACACTTTAAATTAGTTATTGAAACACAAACTGACTGGCCATATAAATATGTCTCTAAGTTTAAATTACTAGAAATAACAATTGCCCAAGTTATTACAGGACCAGGGGTATACTCAAATTTAAATAATGTTAAATTATCTGAATTCACTACTGAAAACCAGCCACCTTTAACAATAAAATTTTTAAATAGTCTTAAAAACCCATCGAAATCCTCAAAACATGTAGCCTCTTTATGAATGTTAAATTCTTTTTACTCTGTTTTAATGCTTGTAAAAGATGTAATTCATCTAGGTCTTTATACTTTTCATCCTTACTCTTCCGAGATGGTACGTTTTTGAAAAATAATCTGGACAATTTGGAAAAACAGTTGGAATAGCATTGTCTTTCAATCGAGGCTTTTTAAATTTACTTTGATAATATTACCTGTTTTTATATCCTGTTGGGAAATAATCCAAATAATACTACCTGCAGTAAAATGTAATTCACACACTTTAGTGTTTTTATTGGGGACCAAATCGTCTCGAGGAATTGAACGCAACCATTTCTTTTTTAACTCACTATCATTTGGAAAACCAAATACGTGTACTTTTGGCCCGTTAGTGTAATTTCCACGGCACCCCGGTGCCGCAACACTTATACGGCATATTCACATTAGTTTTAAAGTGTAATTTCAATAATAAAACTACTTTTTATTTTGAAATAATCAGAAAACGTCCGAAACCGGCAAGAAATAAACAAACTAACGTTTCGTTTACCTTAAACTAAACTAGTGAAACTACCCAAAAACTACCTAGGACAAAGTTCAAGAAGCCGGAATTGTAGTAGAACAGTACAATATTGAATGCGCCGGTGGCGATGTCATTCACAATATTGCTCTGAGCTACAATACAATGCATTTTATATGGAAAAAGGTCTCGGCCTAGATTTGATGACGTCAGGCCTAATATAATTTAAGCGCCGAGGCCTTCTGTTCTTTAGGAGGTATTGGATCGTCCCTTCCCCTCCAAATCTTCAAGTATTTAAGTCCCATGTTAACAAACTCCCCTTACCTTGCTAAAGACACACACGGTACGTTAGTATTTAGGCTTTTGGCCTCCGTGGATTTCCCAAAGAGTTCACCTTTGTTTTAATATGTGATGTAATAGTAAACTTGATTAAACACATGGTTGTTAGATACGTCTAGAAAATAATAATACAAGGCGGTTAAAAAATTCTGGCTGATCTTTAACCTACTCTGTTCCAAATAATAATTTATAACACTACATTTTCAGACATAAGAACTTTTTACTTTTACTTTCAGGCTCGCTCCTAGATTATACAGAGATGAAGTCGGCTGGATCTTTCAAGGACCTCTTTACACGAATCCCTACAAATGGCCTGGAATTTAACAGTTCACTTCTCCGGCTAATTATTACAAAGTGCGGTTAACCATCTGCTTATTGGCAGGACGATAATTATTTTAAGCACGCTCAATTGGCAGTTGTAGTCAGGCCGGTGAATAAAAAAATAATGTGCAAAGTTTAATAGATAAGCAAATAACAAATAAATCTAAATATATAATTTTTAGGGAACCATCGTAATTGTTGCCAGGACGTGGAGAAACTAAGGTAAATTATTCGTATATTATATTCCCACAGGACTTATAAATTTAATCTATTAAACTATCCAACATCATTTGAGCATGATTTTGCTTGGAAAATAGTTAAGTGTACAATAATTAAATAAAAATTCGGGACGCAAAGACGTTAAGGTTTTCTTAAAATTAATATCCAGGAAACGATTTTCCAAGCATTTGCAAAACATATTTGAAAGTTTAATCAATTTAAATTTGTGGGTTGAGTGCTACATGGCTAGATAAATTCCTAAAATAGTATATTACATTAGAAGTGTGGAAACTGACGAATTTTACACGGGTGCGACAAGCTTACGAGTGTAAGAAAGTCATTTTGTCACAAGTAATGTACATTTTTTTCTACTACCACAAATTATTTACCAAAAACTAAATTTAGTGTTTATTTGTCATTACAGAACAAGTAGGATAACAATTGAAAACTTTTCAACACTAGGGTGATATATACTTTTCCTTACTGCGGTATACTAGGATACTCTAAAAATATTTTATACCAAAAATTATCTACTTGGAGATTTTTACAACTTTCATTATTTTAGAATTGAAAAAGGTCCACCCTTACAAAATATTGCATGTTTTTTTCAATGTCATTCCAATTTACAGCCTGATAACTCCAAAGGAGGGGGTTGATAAGGCCCAATTTTCGCCCATCGGCCTCTTAACGCGACCTATATTTTATTTAATAGTACACCTTATGACAAATACGAATATTTTAAGTTAAAAATATGCTTTAATTGAAGTTGATAAAATAAAAATATATATAGGTCATATGAACGTATATTGATACAACCTCATTTTTATTCTCCATTTTAGTACCAAAATCAGTGGAATAAGAACATATATTGAAAGTTTAATTTAAATTAAGTAATTTTGAACATTTTTATTATTTTAAATGACTAAAATAGTTAATATGCAAAAAATAATAAGGCAGGTCTTGCGCGAGAGTTATTTGTTTTTATTAAGTATAAGCGCACTATGAACCAAATCAAAAAGTGATTAAATGCAAACCTAACAAAACTAGTATTCATAGAAGTCAAAATAATTATGATTCACAAAACGCTTTTAAGTGAAATGTCTTGTAAACTAATAAGAAAACGTCAAAAACATACGAAAACAGCGAAACACCCCTCATTTTGAGTTCAAATATCTGACACTTGCTGTATAATTTAATACGTAAATCCTATAAAAGAAAAAAATGTACACCCTAAACTAAACAAAAACTTATGACAATATTTTGAAATTTAATTTTGATTTTTTAAGTGTGTGATGGGCGAAAAATCTTTGATTATCGACCCCCTTCTTTACTTTAAATAACAATATGACAGTGGCATGGCGTAAGGCATGTATACAATCTTTTAGAATAACGTCACAAATAATATCACATTAGTGTTGTAAAGTACTTTGCAACACTAGTGTGATGTAAGGCATTTTAAATGCATAAAAACAGTGTGATATTTGCTATTTTCACATATGGTCGTAGAAAAAAGTTTTTTAAGCCAAAGACAAAGCATTTAATTAATAATTAACACAAACATATTCGAACAATTCTAAAAATCAGTATGGATGACACAAATTTCACTACGGTTAAACAGTACTGTAATTTAATCACTTATCTAAACAAAATTTGTTAAATGGTGGTATCCAGTGTTTCCAGACATTTTTGACCGAGGGGAAAGGGGGGGAAGAAATCAAGAAAAATAAATTATCCTAAAAAAGTTAAGGCGCAAAGAAAAGGTCCCTAGGTCCTAAAAACCAAACCAACTGCTTACTTTCATATAAGATACACCGAATTTCTCCGGGGGAGTGTTCTCCTGTGCCTCTAAAACAATGCTGATTGTATATAATTGACCTGTTTTATAATGAGGAAATTGATCAAATAAATTATAAAATTAAATTTAATAATCCCAACCAATTTTTTTGTATACTAAAACCAAGTGTATTTTTGTCTCCCTAGTAGCGCAGTGAACAGAGTGTTTAATCCAAAGAGAATGGACAAGGGGAGAGAAACAGTTGATTTACCCTCACCAATTAAAAAATGGCACACACTTGCGACTTGTGATTGTGTTCAGCGACCGAAAGAGCTCGTCAAAGTTTTATTTTATTTTTGCTTACAGTTGTTAAAAAGCACGTGCTTGCTTAAAAGTATGGATTTATTTATAATTTTTTTGTTTCAGTGCGCACTTTTTACGTAACTTTTTGTGTCTGAATCAATACTATCAGCCAAGGTATCTTGCGAACGAGGTATAAGGAGGTATCTTGCGAACTTTAACCGGTTTGATGGTTAATTTAACACAGCGGGATTACTCGTCATGCGCATGAGAGGTTCTTTTTCGGCTTGCTATTGGCTGTTATAAATGTCAAAACTCTTGACTTTCAATATGTTCAATATGGCTGATGTTTTGTAATTGTTGTGGCTGTTTATTTGTTTAGTGTTTTATTCGGTTTAATTTAACGTGTGACTTGTGTTATAAATAGAAATTATTGAAACAACATTTGTGTAAATTTATTGGTTTTTAAATAAATTATTTTTAAATTATTTACGTTGTTTTTTTATGAATAAAAACAAATTAACACTTTATGTAAGATTTTTTTAACAAAATATTATATACATTAATATTTTACATAAATACGTAAAATATATTTAATGAATATCTTGCTGAAGGTAAAAACACAATGAACCAATAGAGGATTTCTGTGTGCGTCACTCCATATTTACAAAATTTCCTTGAACTGTAAGACAGACAAATGACCAGTTTAAAAAGTATTAATAGTGATAAAAATTATACTAAAGCGAAAAAATAAAAAGGCCTAAACACTAAATAACTGACCCAGTTGAGGTACAAACCGAGATTAAAGTGTGTCTACTTAAGTTCGTACCATAAGGCAAACTATTATTAATTTTACGAAAAAATTTAACCATCCCATATTAATTGTTTTCGGTGGTAGGTATATGAAATACCTTAAAAATTATGAATTTTTCTTAAGAGGAATGTACACTTATTTTTTCAATATCGAAAATTTGTGAAAAAAAAGATGTTTAGGATTAAGATTTTTTTCTGCAATACCGAGCATTTTTGAGCTTCCTTTACAAAAGTATTTTATTTCAAAATAAGTAAGTATCCAGTATTGTGGAAATTTAAATTCTGATTGTTAATTAAAACCTACAATCTTATCTGCTTCCTCATACCTAAAAAAACAAGTATGTAGATATCGAATAAAATGGACCAAGCACAGTGGCCTATTTTCATATATTTCCTAAAATTATACACTTCTTTTACATTTTACAACCATTCTAGCTAAATTTGTAATTTCACAATAAAAGTTTAGTTTTTAAGAAATAATTCTATTTAGATTTTCATTTTTAGTTCTTATTTCCCTAAAATTTATATATATTTTTCCACATTGCCATTTTCCAATCTAAGAATAAAATAGACTTCTACCAAATAGACTTTAATACACCATTAGCACTAAATTACCAATATTTAGTCATTAAATTATTAATAAATTTCAGTATTAACCACATTTCACACTTTTTATTAATGTTTTATGTATATTTACTCAATAAATAAATGTTTTTGAATATACCGCCGATTTTGACATTGGAGTGCGTATGCGCATGCCCTGCCATCCTGCAGACCCTTTCTTCAAATTGTGCCACTTTTCGAAACGGCGATTGATCCTCTATCCTTGTCTATTCTCTTTGGTTTAATCTTTAACCTAGAAGGTCTTGATTTAATCCCCAGCCGGGGAGACATTTTTGGGTAATAGTTATTTAAAATAACGTCCGTCGTGGCACTTTCGCGTTCTTTAAATGGTGCTGTAAAATTTAAAAACTGCATGTTTTAGTACTTAATCAACATTAACGAAACAGAGGAAAAGATGAGTTAAACATCTAATAACCCAAAGCTCACGGTAATCTGGTACTTGGGCATGAGCTTTTATGGGTTTTACAAAAGGTAAAATCATTTATTTCTACCACCATTTAGTTTTAAATTCGTTGTGTTAAACCAGTGAAATATATTTTTATTTTGGTGTTTTTCAATCATAATCAAACAGAATATAGTAGCATACTAATCAAGAAATACTGTCCAACTTCATATTAGTATAAAACCCAATATAAAGTTGCCTGGGGTACCCTGGAGCGAATTATAGTGGACATTTTTTGACATAATCATTGAATTTGTTTTAACGTCATGTCTGTCATTCACATACATAATTAAAGAAAATGTTATTATGTACCAGTTGTAGTATTCCAGACATAACATAATAATGTAAGGTTTTAAGACCCTAAATGTCAATTTTATACAACTACAGTTAGTAAAATAATATCATAAGAATGAAGTACTAGACATAAGTGAAGAGCAAACGAATGCAAGGTATAGGTCTAAAAACATTAAAATAAACTATTTCTACCAACCGTGGTAATATAAGGTATATATAATATAAAAGAATAAACAATGATAAGCTCTAAAATTACATATATTTGCAACTACAATTGGTAAAATAGAAAATATTTATTTTATAGTAAAATTTAAAGCTCGTGTCAAAGTTACAAATATTAATTTAAAAGAATATTATTTAACACAAACTTGGTGTAAGTGGTATTACAAGTGATTTTTATTATTATTATTTTATATAAGGTGACTTACAAAAAAGTAGCATTCTGGCCTGCTTAGTCAGAACTATTTATAAAAATAAAACATTACATTTTACAATAATTTTCAAGCTGGAACTACAAATAATACCGTTGCTTGGCAGTACCGAAGATCACACGTACAGATACCCATGTTCTACTGCAGACTTATTTCTATTACTTTTATCCGATGCTACGTCACTAGAGGAATAATTTACCCATGTTGGGATGTACGCTTTTAGGTATTGCATAGTCAGATAGAATCAATAAAATCTGAGGAAGCTATACACCTTCAGTTTCATTGGAGGTTGATTTATTGGCTAAGATAACTGAAGCTGCTAATTTATCTTTAAGGTTTACATGACGTATTTGAATTTAATGCAAATATTTGTTTTAGGTGTTAATGCCCAAAATTGCTAGACAAGGTCTTATCATTTTTTTATTGTAAAGCTTGAGATTTTTAGTATGGCAAAAAAATCATCAAACATTCCGACCTCTTCCCAATTTTTTGAAAAAAAATTGCAAAATTATGAAAAAGCTCTTAAACCGATTCTGCTATAATTTTGCTTTACGTTTTATTCTTTGCAAAATGTTATTATTTTTAACAAAATTAGATTGCAAAACTATTGTACAAAAGTAATCAAAATAGAAAAGTTATTAACTAACAATAATTATTTGGGTAACCGCCAGAAAAACTTAAGAAAAAATTAAAACAAGTTATTAGAAAACTAAACACGATGTTTCGGTGGCAAGTCTGTCACCCGTGTTAACGTTTCAAATTTTGACATTCCCGGCCTATCAAATAAAATTCAACAAATAGGAAATAAATTTAATATTCGCACAATCTTTAAGACACAAAACACCATAAGGCCTAGTACAGACCTACATACATTTGTCCGCAAACAAATGTTTAATAACATTTGTCCGTGTTTCCCATTCTAGCGGAAAACAAAAAAAAACAATAAATATTTGTTTAAATGTTTTTAAACAAATGTTTTAATTAGCTTTTATACAGTTTTTAAACAAATGTTTTAATTAGCTTTTATACAGTTTTTATACAATTGTTTCCATGTTTGCGAACAAATGTATGTAGGTATGGACTGGGCTTTAGATCTCAGTTAACAACAGCAAAACCACACAATATAAATGAAAGTACAAAAAATGGTATTTTTTTTTAATAACTTTGTAAGTGTGATCAATTTTATATACTTAGGTGAAACTTGTAGACTAAAACGAATAAAAGAACACGCATACATTAAAAACAGAATCTCACAAATCTAAAATTTGTCAACACGCATTTGATAACAATCATAGAATAAACTGGAATGCTTTATATTTTAGCAAAGAAAACATGTTCTAAAAACGCAAAACTAAAGATAGTGCGTACATATTATTAAATAAAGATTTTAAAAAGTATGTAGCATCAATATCTGTAAATTTAAATAACACATTGTTACCTTTGCTTGATACTGAGGTGTCTTCAGGAAAACTTAAAATCAACTAACTTATCACCCTTTTGTATTATATATAATAAATACACCGACAACCAGTTATGTATGTCATTATGGCTTTATGACAAAACAAAACATTTGACATTTTATGTAAAAAGTTTTTACAGAATATCCTGAAACCAAAGTTTAAATTTTAAAATTTGAAACCTTAATAATGGTTTACTTTTAACTTTTTTATTTTTATTTAATTTAATCTTGACAACCATAGGCGCAATTTGTTTCCGTTCTTAGGGGATGCTGGAGTCTTGGTAGTCCCGAAAGGTATGAGGCAAGCCTAGGGACTTTGCAAAAAAATTAGTGAAAGAGTGGTCCCTTAAAGAAAAAAATTGTGCATTTAAAATATAATGCTCTTTATTTTTTACAACGAAATATTTATTTGGCCAATGAAAAAAATTTGTCTTGTTTCAGTGTACTGTTTTAAATAGTTAGTTAAAAGTTTACAATTTTGAGAATGATATACTCCAAAAGTGCCTTACCATGTCAACTGTCAACACGAATTTGCTAAAAATACATAAAAGTAAATTCGTTAATAAAGATGTGGAAATTATTAACAAGTTTCAGGTTTTGGCCACATTTTTTTTTGTTTTAGGTTTGTCAAATTTTTGTTGAAGTTTTAGGTTTTACTAACATAATTTCCTGCTTGGATACTGAGCTTCTGGGGGGCTAAATTTGTTAAATTTCGTTTTTGGGGAGGCTAAGCCCCCCTAGCCCCCAAATTGCGCGTATGTTGACAACGCTGGCAGACTTGCCAATAAAACGTCAATTTTCAGCTTTCTAGTTTATGTTTTAATTTTTTTTTAGTTTTTTTAATGTGTACCTAAATAAATACCATTATGTAAATGAATCCGTCGAACCAAGCCAGAACATATATTTAATTTAAGTAAAGTTTTTTTAACATAAAAGATATCTAAGCAAATATTCAAGGTATCTCACAATATCCAAAAATTTTAAATAGTAATATGTACTAACTAGATATTTAAGAAGATATTATTTACTGTCTAGACCCTCTAGAGATAAAGGAATACATATAGTGAAAATTCAGGGTCTATATACAGGGTGATTATTTAAAAAGTTACCACTTAGTTATCTGCGAAAAGAGACAAATTTGGGAAAATCGCCGAAACACGTCAAGATATTTATTAAGGAAGAACGTTTTTTCAAAAATTGCACGGCGCCTCTTCAACTTCCTAGCCACCAGTCCCTCCCCTTAAATTCCTAAATGGGAAGGGGGAGAAGGAGAGTGATAAATCGTTTTAAAGCTCCTGACGAGTACTTTATAACTATAGTAAATAAAATCAATACCTCCACCTGCTACAAAATAACGGTACGTTATATATTGCCCAAATACTTGATTGGGATGGTCGTATTTCGAAACTAATAAAGTCAGATGTACTTAATGTAGTATTTTTCTAATGATCTTTTAAAAACCTTTTTATTGGTGATACTAGCGATAATATACAGGGTAGGATAAAAAGTGAATATATTTTAATGAAGCACTCTGTATACTATATTACTAATAGAAAGTTATTTAAAAAGCTTTAGGAAAATACCACATTAAGTCAATCTTACTTTAATAGTTTCGAAATATGGCCATCCCAATTAGGTATTTGGGTAATTTTTGAAGTAGTGCCATTTTGTAGTAGGTAAAGATATTGACTTTATATTCTAGGGCTATAAAGTACTCGTCAGGAGCTTTAAAATGATGCATCACTTACAAGAGAAAACCTGAAACACTTAAAGAGAAGTACCATTATATCTTCAGTGGCAAATTGGCGAAACAAACGCATCATTAAATGTTTAGGAATTGTGGGTCATCCACAAGAAACCTCACTTAAAAAGCTCAAGTTTAAAGAAGCTAAAAATGTTTTCAGTAATGCAAGTGTGACCAGAATCGAGGTGGTCCATAGATAACCTACATTTAGATCAGCAGTGGCAAGAAGCATTTTTCGGATTTATACGACCTCGCCCATTGGGTAGACGAATATGCGTACATAAAAGCCGTGGCAAAAACAAACACCGGCACCCCGTACCCTTCGTCCGCGGTCTGACCGTAACGCTCATTAACTACCGTACTTCGAACAGAAAACCAGGACGCCGTCAACAAATTCTTCCGATAATGCGGTTAGTCTGTTTGGCGCCAGGCGCGTTCACCCTCAATTTGCTTGAGCGCACACCGGTTTTTTCGTCCATGAAATGTAACTTTTGTTTCGCGCAGGTTATAACATTGGCAATCCATCGAGATCAGTGAGGTGGTCACATAGTTTGTAGTTGTATTAGCCTACACCGAACTATAACTGTTAAAATCCAAATATGGAAATACAGATTTTTTGGCAACTATTAATAAAGCACACTAATGTTGACGTCCTTTTGCTTGCGGGTTTATAGGTAAAGGATGACTACTGGCAGTCAAACATGAATATTTATTAAAAAAAAAAAAATAAACAAATCAAAAATAATCAAAGGTGTGAAAGAGACCCCTCTACTTTAGCCGTATCCACCAGGCGCGCAACTAGAATTTAAATTTTTGTTTTATCTAAAAAATGAGACACGGGACCAACACCAAGCAAATACTATTTTAAATGTTTTTTGTTTGGTTAGCCCCTAGAAAAATCAAAAGTTTTAAACGTAAATGCTTTATCTGATTTTTTTCGTAAAATTGATCAAATTTCATCGATAAATATTAATTTTTAAAAATTATATGTGTTTTTCAAAAACTATAGTCAATAGAAATTTTTCACTCTACAATTTTTTTATGCTAGCCTTTTAAATGCCTCTATTTAGCAGCAAAAGGTAAATATTTTTGCAAAATTTGAGAATTATGATCAAATTTACAAAAAAAACACAGATAGAGAATTTGCTTTTAAAATTTTGATTTTCTCTGGGGGCTAACCAAAAAACTAACTTTTTTTCGTAAACTCCATATTATTTTTTTTTACCAAAGTATTCCTCTTGGCATTAATAGCATCTGGTATAAATTTGGTGGGGGTCCTTTATCTGAGTTTTTAAATAAAATAATTTAAAAATCCTGTTGCGCTCCTGGTATTCACCTATACTTGCGCGCTGAAAACTAAAATTATTGTTTAAATTTTATTTATGTTCTACGATATATTTTTAAACAGCTCTGACTAATTCGTTTCGTGTTTTACTCTAGTTAGTTCCAAGAAAATCTTCATTGGTGGCACAAGACCCAGCCATGAGAACTACACAATTTCTATGGGGCAATTGCGAAATTCACATCAGAAATAAGAAATAGAGAATATGGCCGCACCTGCGCGGGCGAACATCAAGCTGTGCGAAATAATGCAAAATTATTACAATGTGCACCCATTAGAATATTATTACTTCGAATTAAATCTATGTTTCGTTTTGTATAGGGTGAAACATTAAATTAGGCATAATAAATAGAAAGCACGTAACATAGAATGAAGTAAATTATTTTATTAGATACAAAATTGAGTTGTCTGTTTCACTTTGATAGTACAGGTATTTTAAATTAAAAAAAAACACAAATAACTTTGTTTCCTATTACTGTATTTAATAAAGTATATCTTTCATTTCTTACTTTGCTTTCTACATATACAGGGTGTCTCTAAAAGTCTTTACAAAATGCTATCATAAATTCCTTGGACAAAATACGGCGCTCTAATTTAGATTTGTCGACAAATTGATCAGCCACCTGCAGTCTTTTGGTAAGATTCAGTGTCAAAACTTTTTGCCTCGATATATTTAAATTTTAGTAAAGAATTTTCATTTTTCCATAACTTTTGCCCAAAAATGGTATATTTAATAAATATCGCTACGAGCATAAACGATTTTTCAGAATACACATTTTATACCAAACAAAAGTTTTCAATTGCATTCATTCACGCTTTAACTAGGACACTGGGTAGTATTCAAAGGTCAGTACAAAAGCTCTATGTGCCAAAATACAACAATATAAAGCAATTTACCTTAGTCGAAAGGTTGCCGGTTTACAAGATGCAGGGTGTCAAATTTTCCATTTGTTTTTTTTACTTGAACACTCTGTATCTCGCAAATGATCAACTTTTTAAACTTAGGCAAATTGGGTTAAATAGTTATATTTTGCGTGAGAAAATTGTAGGGCCAAGTTGTACAAACATTTTAGAGAAACCCGGGTAGCGTAAAAAAATGCGAAGGAAATATTTTATGTAAATAAAACGTTTAATGTAAAATATCTCAGAAACGGTTGCTCGTAGCGATATTTGTTAGGTATACCTCTTTGTTCAAAAAATATAGAAGAACTAAAATTAAAAAACTGCAAGTGGCTCCCTCTACATTTAACAGCAAAAATATGTGTAGCTCTCCATTCCTAATTTAAACAAAAAACCCTTTTGCTGAGTTTTGTAAAAAATCAAATAATGAATAATATATTAAGAAACAACTAAAATAAAGTAAAAATTTTGACACAGTGTATGTACCTTGCGATCACTAAATTCGGTGTACCGCTTGCTGTAGCGATGCCGGTATGGATGGTGGAGTGGAGGATAACCATCTGAATGTTTTAAAAAGTGTCCATCGAAAAAGCAACTTAAAGTGGCGCCACAGTAGCCAAAGGAGATTGTTTAACCAATGAGCATGAATTATTAGAGTGAGATACAAAATGAAAAAGGACAGATAGATAACTCAAACTCAAACTCAAACTCAAACATGGCTTTATTGTCATAAAATAAAATTTCATTGACAAAGCAGTTACAAATAAAGTACTTAACCTAATATATACACTAAGGATAACAACAAATAAATAAATAAATAAAATCGGTTCAGATAAATAGTAATTTAAAACGTTGAGTCATAAAATTCAGTTAAACTATAAAAGGCTTTCTCGATTAAGAGATTTTTAACTTGGACTCGAAATCGTTTTATATTTTGTATTTTTCTTAGCGCAAGTGGCAGATGATTAAACATCTTTTTACCCTCATAAATTATTGATTTCTTTACGAGGGTAGACGATGGAATAGGGAGGTACAGCATGTGAGTACGTCGAGAGGAGTATACAGAAGAATCGCTGTGAATTTCCGCCGCAAACTTACGAAAAATCAGAGAAACGGTTTCAAGAATAAAGAGACAGGGGAGGGTTAAAATCGCCCGTGCACTGAACAAGGGTCTACAAGACTCTCTACAGTTTACTCCACACAAGATACGCACAGCACGTTTTTGCAAAATAAACACCGATTGAAACAGGCAATGCGAGCAACAACCCCAAAAACATACACCATAACGCAGGTGGGACTCGATAAGGGCAAAATAAGAACTTCGAGCAGTAAGGGAACCCAGTTCCCGTGCAATTACCCTCAAAGCAAAACAGCCTCTACCCAGCGTGCTACACAAGTTGGTAACGTGTTGTTCAAATTTTAGTTTTTTGTCAATATGCAACCCCAAGAATCTATTGACCTCGCTGCTCTCCACTAAATTGGATTCCAAGTACACCTCGCTAATAGTGCATTTAAAAGATATAAGTTTAGTTTTTGAAATATTTAGGTTTAAGTAGTTAGCATCGCACCATTCTTTAATTTTAGCCAAATCTTTATTAATTATATTTTCCAAAAGTTCCGGAGTTTCCGCATGCCATAGTATTGTGGTGTCATCAGCGAACATAGTAAATTTTCCGGAGATATCCAATTCGACCAGGTCATTGACGTAAATGAGGAATAGCAATGGCCCCAGAACGGAGCCCTGAGGCACACCAGCCGACACCCCCATCCATCGCGACTGCAAAATAAAAAGGAAAGAAATACCAAAATTCCTCCACTGGCTACTGTGGCGCCATCCCAATTTGCTACATTCCGATGGCCACTTTTTAACTTGTCCGCTATAAAAGATGGTTATCCTCCCCTCCACCATCCATAGATGCCGGTTAAAAAACGAACAAGATCGAAGCGCGATGCTTTGCAACGCGCAACGTTGCCAGACACCGCTCGTCAATATGAACGTTTTCATTTAAATTGGAATTAGTTTTTGCACAACCTTCTTAAACTATGAGCCGAGAAGTAAGAAAGGCAACGTTGCAAACAACACTGTACAGTAGGAATATTGAAATGAGTTCATAATAAATTACATGCTAAATATAATTAATTTTTTAAGTGTTTTAAAAACAAACAGTTTTTTAAAGTTAACTAAACATTTATTATTTACTAATATTAGCAATACTTAAAATAAATTGAAAGCATGTGTGTTTAGTTAGAAATATAAAAGCTTAATTCGTATTACATAAGATGCGCTTTAAAATAACAAATATTTTAAATTAGGTTTTCCACTATATTTACCCTAAAACCGCCTTAGGTAAATAACTTTCAGAATATCTATATAAATAATATTTTTTGGTGAACTTACCAGTATATTTATGCGCATTAGTTGATATAGTCCTTACGATATTACTTGGGGTAATTCATTGTTCTTGGTGCACTATACACACTATTGATATCAAATTAAAACAATTTTTATAAACACACTTAGTTAATAATTAGTAGCCCGTAAAATATATTATCCATTTACCGTATAGGTATTAGTTTTACTTTTAATAAAAAACACTTATCCGATCAATAGCGCACAACCAGGCTTTTCTAATTTCATCGTTTATGGGGAAATGAAATGTTCTGTTTTAATATAACTGGGGTAATTCGTTTTGCAGCCTGAAACGCAACACGTTCGTGGCATAATGTACGCCGTACACACCAATTAAACGTAAAAACAACGAATAACATCATGGCATTTTTAAATATAACAATGAATTACTTATTTTTTTATATATGTAATAAATATACGCTACGATTTAACTTTTAAAAACAAAAAAAACCTTTAAAGCAATCGTTTAAACTTGTTTCTGTTTACTTCTAAACTTTACTTGACATTCCTACTGTGCTGTGTTGCCAGATTTCTCCTTCACGGCTCACAGTTTAAGAAGGCTGTGGTTTTTGAAAACGCTCAAGCGGCACCGCTCGAGCAGTGCCAATATGAACGTACCCTTAGGAATTACTCTGGGAAACTAGCCTTCGGCCGCCGAAGCCCTGGAAAAGCTACGTAGCTTTGTACGAAAGTTGTCACTGGTCGGAGGTTGAACACAAAGTTACATGTTGGTAAATTAAAAAAAAAAAAATTGTTTCACCCAGTATTAATATTAACTTTGACTTCGTTTAAACTTATTCTATTTATAAGATTATGCCAGAGACAAACGTTCGTGCATAAATTGATAGGTTCATTAATTGTAAGGCTGACGTTGAAATTAATTCGTTGCCTTCTAAACCCCGCTGGGAAATTTTTGAGTTATTAATTTAAAATAGATGCTTGCAAAATCATCTAATGGATGCTTTAATTACCGCTGTACAAACGTTTATAGTTTGAAAATTATATAAATGAGAGATTTTTAATGATTCTGGAAGAGTCAAGGAAAGATAACATGCTTATATTTTTAAAACAAAATAGATGTTTTTGTATCTATATTTTGGTCATTTAAAATAGAAAAATATACCTCGTTAGTAACTATGGGTAGTGGTTACTCATTTTTAAACCAATGAAATATATTTTTGTTTAGGTGTGGCCAAAGTACACGGTGTCCGGTAATATGTGGGCGCTCTCTCGGAATATATAGAACACATAAAAATAATATTAGATTAAAAGTTTCTATAAACTTTGTTCGAAAGCTCCTATTTACTAAGATATGTTCCCTTAAAGGACGCCGCTGAAAATCTGTATTTCTTAAATAACTTTTTAGTACAATGACAGATATTACCAAGGACTCTATACATATATTGGCACCCTCTTGGAACATTTGCATACATAAGGGCGCCAGGGATGGACTTACCCTCACACAATAGTGCCACTTATTTTTAACCCTTTTATTTTCTAATGTACAGGATGGGCCAAATTCGACGTTTTTAATAGAAAACTTATATTTTTGTATATTTTACAAAAAAACTGATCTTTATTTGCAAGACTCAAATTTTAAACCGCAATTCGCTAGCTTGCGTCGTTTACTCGCTAAAGCGTGTTTCTTATTTCTTGCATTTTCTTTTATCTTTTATACCTTTTTTTATTTTTAAATATTTTTTAATTCTGTAAAAACATTTCTGTAGCAGCATTTTATGCAGATTGCAGATATAATTTTAATTTTTTCTAGAGTCGCACATTTTTAATTTATTTATTTATTTTTTTCAAATTTTAAATGGAACACCCTTTTCAACATTTCTTCTCAGCCGTTTCGGAGATATTGCATATTTTGTCAATTATGACTGATATTGGTTAGATAGTAGGCCATAAAAAAAGTAATTATGTTTTACCTTAAACAATCTTGTTATAACTTAAAAAAACGCAAAAACTTAGGAAAAACACTATAGCGAGTAAACGACGCAGGATAGCGAATTGCGGTTTTACTAGTAAATTTGGTTTGAAATTTAAGCTCTGCAAATGGGGGTCAGTTTTTTTTATAAAAGATTCAGAAACATGGGTTTTCTATTAAAAGCGTTGAAATTGGCCCACCCTGTACAGGGTGTCCCATTTTGGTTGTCCCTTATGGGAAACTTGGAAACCATAAGAGATATTAAAAATCTGATACCCCATCCTCAAGCTCTTTTTGGAGAAAACATTTATGGTAAAAACAGATCATCGCTATCGCGAAGCGTTTCAGAATACAGGGTGATTCTCGATTTTTCACTTTTTGAAAAGGTCCTGTAGCTTTGTTGTTATTACAGATACGAGAAAACTAATTGCACATTATAAAGACACTTTTTTCCGTAGAATCCAGTGGCGTAGCCAAAAATTTTTGAGCTGTCATTTTTGACATATGACCCAAACATGTTTTTTTTATTAGGGACACCCTATAAATGATTAGGTAATTAAATTGCTTGTTTTTTTCTGATTAAAATAATATATCATACTAGGTGGTTTAATAAATTTTTACGTCAAATATTGGAAAAATTATGATTTTAAAGACGCATTTTTTATTTTAAAATTTAAAAATTTCCTACCACTCTATTTATAAATATATAAGTATGAAATTTTGGTAAATAATATATATGATGTAGAAGAATATTAATACGCATAATAAAATGATACACGGTGTCTCAAAAAATTAAAATAATTTTTTTAATTTAAAATTTAAAAATTTCCTACAATTTTATTTATGAAAATAAAGGGATGAAATTTTGGTATTTGATAAATGTGATGGTGAGAAATATTATTATATATAAAAAATGATACAGGGTGTCTCAAAAAATTAAAATGATTTTTTTATTTTTAATTTTAAAAATTTCCTACAATTTTATTTATGAATATATAAGGATGAAATTATGGTGGATAATATATATGATAAGGAAGAATATTATTATATATATATAAATGATACAGTGTGTCCCAAAAAATTAAGAATAATTATTTTTATGTTTAAATTTAAAAATTCATAGCGTCCTTATTTATGAATTTGAAGCAAAAAATTTTGGTACTGTATTAGTATGATAATGTTGAATAAAATAATAAAAATCAAAGTTATACAGGGTGTGTCAAAATTTTTCGTTTTTTTTTGAACTTTAAATTTTTTTTTTTTTTTGCTCCATTGGTAAAGTTAACATGGAAAATTCATAAAAAATAAAAAAAAATAAAAAAATCAAAAGTTTAAAAAAAACTTGATAAATTTTTAAGTTTAATTAATATAACTTATTTATTATTGTTGTTGTAAACTAATTTTTGTTTTTTTTTCTACGGAAATGTCTCCTGAGCTAAGGGATGACAGATTCCTTTTAAAACAAAAATATAAAACAATTTTAAAAACAGATAGAAGCCGCAATGCGTCTTTAAAATCATAATTTTTCCAATATTTGACGTAAAAATTTATTAAACCACCTACTATGATATATTATTTTAATCAGAAAAAAACAAGCAATATAATTACCTAATCATTTATAGGGTGTCCCTAATAAAAAAAAACATGTTTGGGTCATATGTCAAAAATGACAGCTCAAAAAATTTTTTGGCTACGCCACTGGATTCTACGGAAAAAAGTGTCTAGTGCAATTAGTTTTCTCGTATCTGTAATAACAACAAAGCTACAGGACCTTTTCAAAAGTGAAAAAATCGAGAATCACCCTGTATCTCTGAAACGCTTCGCGATAGCGATGATCTGTTTTACCATAAATGTTTTCTCAAAAAGAGCTCGAGGATGGGGTATCGGATTTTCAATATCTCTTATGGTTTCCAAGTTTCCCATAAGGGACAACCAAAATGGGACACCCTGTACAGGGCATCCAAATAATTAGCACTAATGTGTAAGGGTAACTTCGCCCTGGCGCCCTAATGAATGCAAATGTTCTTAAAGTGCACATTTTATAAAGTCATTAGTAGTAAGTGTCATATTAAAAAAATCATTATAACAAGTTCTATAAAAGTTATTCAGGAAAAACCAATTTTTGGAGTCGTTCTTTATCTCGATAAAGAGGGGCTTAGGAAAAAAAATGATAGGAACTTGTCATATTATTTTTTAAGTGTTCTATATGAATCCAAGAGATTGCCACATATTTCCGGACACCCTGTATAGCATAAAATGTGTTTTTCAATAAAGTATTCACTTTAACCATGAAAAGTAATAAACAATTGTTGACAACAATTTTTTCTTTTTTTCCCAGGGAGCCGTCTGCATGTCCGGTGGCACTGCAGCCTGAAGGCTTATTGTACCAAACTCCCGTTTTATTGTACCCATTTCAGTACCCTAGTTCCTTGAAGCAGGCGGTATAGGTCTGCTGGGTGCGTACCATATGTTTCCGGGGCACTCTAATATTCCCGAAGATTGCCTGTCTTTTGTGATCCAGTGCCTCACACTCTGACAGTATGTGGGATACTGTTTCGGTCTCTGCTCCACATAATCTGCAGTCCAGATCTCCGTTGTATAATCCCATTTTAATTAGTTATTCACTGGAGCATGTCCGGTGAGGAAACCTGTGATCGTTCTTAGCTGATTCCTACCCATTTTGAGTAGTTCTTTAGCTCTTTTTGTGCATGGTCCACTGATGTATATTTTCCCATGCATGTGTTGAGGAAGCCTTTCCCAGTGCAGTCTTTGCCGGTCCTTTACCCAGTTTTGTACCGCACTCCGAAAGGTACTCTTTGGCACTCCAAGGACTGGTTCTGGCCCGACGTATGTCGTGGCTGACCCCCTTCTAGCCAGTTCGTCTGCGTTTTCATTTCCTCGAATTCCGCAATGCCCTGGCACCCACATCAACCTCGTGTTGTTGCGTTCCGCCAGTTCCCTGAGTTCCTCGAGGCATTCTAGTACCAGCCAAGACGATACCTTGGGATTAATTAGTGCACCAAGGGCTGCTTGACTATCCGTAAGAATGTTGATTGTACAATTTGTGCGGGGCCTTTGGTTGTTAATCCTGGCACATTGTAAGATTGCAAAAATTTCTGCTTGAAATACAGAGGCGTGGTTTCCCAGTGGAAAGGTCAAACGAGTGTTTCCCATCTCACTGTAGACACCTGCTCCTGACCCTTCTTCGGTTTTGGACCCGTCCGTATTACCAGGTTTGACCTCGAAGAGAGAGTCTGAAATTTTCGTTTGCCCAGTTCTCCCTTGGGTGTATTGTCACCTGAAAGGGTCTTCTGGGTACGATTTGTGGGGTCATATAGTCTGTCCTCATATCCATTATGGGACTCCTTATGATATTTTTATTTCCATGTGTCCTGATCTAACTTTTGTGTTGCTCAGGTTATTTTTCAGTCTGTATACCCCCTTTCTCGCCTCCCCTTGTACCACTATATGCAGTGGCGGGAGGTCAAGTAGGGTCTCCAAGACCGCTGTTGGTGTACTTTTAATGCATCCCGCTATGCCAAGGCAGGCTAGTCTTTGCACCTTGCCCAGCCGAAGCATAGCCGTGTGCTGTCTGGTCTTGGTCCACCAAACAATGGATGCATAGGTTATGGCTGGTTTCACCACAGTATTGTACAACCAGTGAACCATTTGTGGTCTTGATCCCTATTATAAATAAAATAAAATGATAATTTATATTGAGTAAAAAGTAATCCATGACAAAATTAATTATGTTTAACTTTAAACAATTTTTCTTTATTTTTAGTAATTTTTATAACTCCAAGGGATAGTTTATACATTGCGTGTGAAAATAATAGAAAAATTCAATGGGAAAAATAGTCTTGTGGCACATCATTTTGAGGCTTCTGACAAGTACTTAATAACTCTAGAATATAAAGTCACTAGTTCCTTTCCTTTTGTAACTTAGCTCAGCAAAGCAAAAATCTTATCTGAGCAACAAATAGAAAAGGTGAAAAAGGAACCAATTTTTAATATAATTCTATAGTCAACCAAATTCTCAACATCTCCGATAACAAAAGAAATTAAAAAAAAATGGTAAATACTAATACACAATCATGCAAAACTGTCACATCTGTCCAAAAGCCAAAGCTCGCGCGCAAATTTGACCGTGTGTATTAAAAACTACCACATCTGGCTTGGCATGCGACTCGATGTCCGAGTTTGATTTTTGTGGCGCGCGTCGTGCAACTTGTGCATGTTAATGTAGGACGGACGGAGGTAAACGGAGCGCGAAAATATCTCTTTTATCTGCACGCCTGTAAGGTTACGTTTATATCATAGGTAAATGGGCCTAAGCCCTTCCGCGAGAAGGTGTGGGTCAGGGCAGGTAAGAATTCCTATAATTGACACTAATAATTTGTTGTTAATCAGTTCAGTTCTCATTGTAATAGTGAATAGATGTGGGAAAAGATTTCCGCTCAAGATTTTAATAGTGAGAAAAAGTCCAAAAATAGACCAACATTTAATTTCGATACCTTTACTTTAAAGAAAACATTTGCGCCCCGTTTACCTTTACGATTTTATTAACCCCAAGATCCCTGCGCCCCATTTACCTGTTCAATAAAACTTGAGTGAAAGCCTTGCGCCCCGTTTACCACCGCCACGCCGTGTAGGACACGTCAGTTAATGTTTCAGTTTAGGAACGTGGTTTACAGGGTTATATTGTTGGTTTTGAGTTAACAAAATGGCTCTTTGGCGCCAGGAAGATGAATTGCATGATTTTATAGATATGTACCAAGGTTATCCATGCTTTTGGAAAGTTAGAAGTAATGAATACATAGACAAAAATAAAAAAATCTTTACGCTTATGTTTAAGTTGATCACACCGCTAAACTCACAGGTACATCTGAATCGTGTATATCAAAAGCTTCATTTGACATTTGCTTTCATGCAAGTGCGTTTCAGGTTTGCGTGACCGTGTATACCCCGGTTTAGTCTAAAAACAAACATCTTTTACAGTATTTCTAACCTCAAAATGGACAGGAATACGTCTGAAGTACGTGGCCTTCAATAACGCAGCAAAAATCTTCTCTATAAGTAAGATATCCGGCATACTTAGCCGCGGCAAGGGGGGCGGTATCATTCTTGGCTGAGCTGAGTTCCTATTTTAAAAGGGAACCATCATCTAAGCAGCCGACTTAAAATTAGCTAAGATTTGATGGTAAAAGGAAAGCAACTAATATAGATGGGTCCACGTTTAATTCATTCTGAAAGCAGTACCGAAAAGTATACAAAAAATTATAAAGTAAACAAACCTTCTCGAATGCATGTAGCCTCGGACAGAGCGACAGAGCCTGATTACATATTTTTAGATAAATAATAAAAAAACATTGCAAAAAATCTCGTATCACCTACTTAAAAACATCCTCTTACTTCGCCTCTGACCTACTATAAAACCGGTGGCATGTGGCGTTGTACTAGAAAGACGTCGGGTTAAATAATTTTTTGCTGCAATAAATCATTGTTCACAAAAGGGTTTGATTACTTTATCATTTTTTGTGTACTTGGCGGCATCGCTTTTAGAATAAATTAAATGTGGACCCATCTTTACCTTTACCTACTAAAAAATGGTGGTACGTTGGTAATAATGACTCAAATGCCTGATTTGGATAGCCATATTTGTATCATCATTTGTCCTACCCGGTATATAACTACCAGTTAAAAGATTTTTAAAACGTATTAGGAAAATGCCATAGTAACTTTTCTAGTGTCGGAAATATGGCGATTCAATTAGGTAATCACGTATTATTATTATTATTATTAAATGTACCACCATATTTTAGTAGCGAGTATTGTAGGTAAGAAAATTTAATTTTTTATTCAAGAATTGTGAAGTACTCGCCAGGAATTTTAAAATAATGTGCCATAAGAACCCCCTATTTATTTTTTTTTCCAAAATGACGCCAAACTCTGAGTTTTGCATTTATATCTATCATTTCTTTCCCACTATTTGGATTGTACAATTTATGTTATCTCACTTCCAAAAATGTTTTCTAAAAAATAACAAACGATTTAACAGTTAAGACAAGCACTGTAGTGTATTACCAATATTGGATTAATAAATGTGTATGGAACCTATATAAAAATAAAATAAAAACCCTTAATACGGACTTAAAAGAAACCTCAATAGGTAAAATATATTAAAGAAATATTTCTTAGCATCACATTTATTTTTAAATCAGTGAAATCATCTGATAACTCTTCCAAAGTATACAATTTGGTATAATTATTATTATTTAAAACCATAATTCTACTGATTATAATTGTATACAAACCACAAATCTAACACCAACCATTCAAAGAATATATAAACGGTATATTTTTGCGCTCATCTTAAAAGTAATGTCATTACTTTTTTATATTTTATTTATTTCTAAGTATATTATATTGGATACAAACGAAACAATCTTTAATTTAAAATCATTCAGGACTTTCCGAAGGAACTGTTTGGTTACAATGGGTATAGACCAAAACAAAATCATATAATAATTACTTGATTCATTTTTTAGGAATTCGTTTATATGATTCAATACTTTATTATGGTTTATTTAGGTTTGCTATTTGACTTCTACCGGGTGTCAAGTAAATAAATTTATATTGCCTTTAGCTTTTTTATTGTACAAAAAAATACACAGGGTGGTCATTTGAAAACGGAACCGAGCTAATTTTGGGCACTCCAGGGAAAAAAACTCCAAAAATGTAAGTCATTTTATACTCTAATGATTTTGCCTAAAAAGAAAATCCATTATGGGGGAAAGTAGGGTGGATTCATACAAGAGGCACCTACATACATTGAGTTTATCTGAAGTTAGACACGAAGTAAAATAGTAACGTAAGTGGGTGTGCACAGTTTTTATGTGTGTTTACA
Source organism: Listronotus bonariensis (assembly GCA_014170235.1). Taxonomy (NCBI): domain Eukaryota; kingdom Metazoa; phylum Arthropoda; class Insecta; order Coleoptera; family Curculionidae; genus Listronotus; species Listronotus bonariensis. The sequence continues at coordinate 5,601 of JACEGR010003564.1, read as the reverse complement.
GACTAGTGAAGTTTCAGAATTTTCGGTGCGGTAAGATCGACTGCACAACACGGAACGTGTTTTTGCCTCGCTGTAAGTAATTTCATAACGTAACTTTTGGACATATTTTATGTCCAGTTACTATTTTTTGTATTAATTATTGCTATTTAATTCTACTTATAATAATACAAAGGCACTAATTTAATGTGTAAATTAATATAGATAAATACGGTTTTTCTATTTCAATTTTTTTATTAATTAGCATGTGATGGGGCAGATTCATACACAAGTATATGGGGCATATTCATACTGTAAAATTGTAGCCCTTTATGAATAATTTTTTAACTACTATTTTTTGTTACATCGACGATTATAGTTATAAATATTATATAAAGTAGTTTAAGTTTCATTTTTACGGAAAAAAACAGGGTGCTTTATAAACTTTGTGTCTTTGAATGTCAAGGATCAGTTAATTTATCAGACATAGTGATGATATTACCATAGATCTTAGGTAATAATCTGTTAATAACATAGGCATATTAATTTTAGGTTTTGTAAGTTAAGGTATCTTTGTGTTAACTAGAGTTTTTTTATTTGATATAATTAATAATGTATAAGCAATATTTTTTACATTTTGATATTGTTACTTTTAATAAATATAACTGACTAAAACAAAAAATGTGTCTTTGGTAAATAACCATACATGTAACATAAAGACCGTTTAATAACACTCTGTTCACTATTTGTTACTTATGTTCATATCACGACACTATTGCGATGTTAAAATAGGCATTAACATATTTAGATAAAACCTGTTTTTTAATTTTGAATTTTACTATTTGTTTTATATGTTAAAAAAATATATTTGTGTTTTTTTTTATAAAGTATGGTATAAAACAATAATAAACAATAATTATGACGAATTAATAGTGATGTTAAATGTGCCCCTTCGGTTGTATGAATGTACTCCACTAATGGGGTACATTCATACATTTTGCTTTTTTTTTGTAAAAGTCTTATGGAAACTCGCGCATGTAGATTTTCAATAATATTAAGGTTCTACTACAATATAAAATAGTTAAGTTACTAGTGTGTTATAAATTAAAAGAGATATACCTAAAACACGGCATTCCACAAAGCAAAATATAAAAACTGTATGAAGCTTTCCCACTTTCCCCTACTTCTCTCGGAAAATCATTTAACGAGATATAAATTGTAAAAGTTTAGTGAAGTCGCGACATACCGGCATTTTGTAACTAAAAAAATTCAAATTTTTCAGAAAATTTTAAAAATATGGTAAAATTCTTAAAAGAAGCTATTTACTGTATTATAAGATATTGATTCAAATGAAGTATACCTTTTTTGTACAAAAATGATAAATAATTACACGGTCAAAGCAAAATGTCGAATTTGTCACCAGTGTTGAAAATGCATACATTAAATTAATGTGAATCATTATTATTAGTTTATTTAGTATCCCACGTATCATTGAAACTGTGGCAACTGTTTAAAAGTAATATTTTAAATAGGTTTTTTATACCAACTTTAAAGGTCTATATCTCCATAACGAAGCGCGATAAAACTTTTTTAATATAAAGTACTAACATTATTTTGGCTCACTTTATTACCCCTATTATTTTTGACCTTACCTTTTCGGACACCCTGTATAAACAACACTGTATTTAAGAATTTTTTCGTATTTTGCAAGCTCCAAAATTTCATAAATTTCCCTTCACTCTCATCAGGTACATGAGATATTTACTGTAACCAATTTCAAGCGGATCAAAGATCAAAGCATTATTGCAATCTATTTAATATTTCAATTCTACTCACCCTTGTTATTATGTATTTTACACTATAAATAAATCAGTAAGTTTGGTTTCTTCGAAAAGAAAATTTTCACCGAAAACTATTAAAACTTTTCCGGCACCACCGGCATTTCTCGTTGCCGGTTTCTGTGGAAACGCACGTGAATGCAACAGATCCACAAATTCAACGGACGTCGCGACGCCGAGGACGACAAAAAGGTTTGGCCTTGAGCAGGCGCCCTGCAGTGCATGAACTTGCTTAGGGCTCCAGAGTCTAGGAATATCTGCAGCATCCAAACTGCACAACAATCTGAAATCTAGAAATTTTATTAGTTAGGAATCCCTGGACGATTTTTTCAAGTCATTACTAACAAGCTAATTTTTCGTGAGTAGCTTCATTTTGACAAGGCGCCCAACAATTTTCGTTGGTGGTAACATACCATTTCTTTGATTAATTACCAGCTTTAACATTACTTTAACAAAATCTGTTTGGTTTTTTAATTTCAGCTAATCCAGTTTAGAGATATGGTGGTTAACGCAAAACGTCTTTTTGAGAGGAGCTCCCGGAGATCAGCTATAGCTCTTTTCCAAATACAAATTTTTACTAATTCTGAGTCTTAAAATATAGTTAAAAAATGTGTAAAAATTTAAAAGTTTTCTCAGAAAAATTTTCTGGAAAATTCGCTTTTTTCGACCTTCCAACTGTATATAAGTAACCCCTTAACATATATTTGAATCATCCTGTATATTCCGCAGGCTATATTACGTCCATGCAGTTTGTCCCTGGCCAAAAGGCAACATCAGAAAAGGGCTTTTCAATAAGGACTAACCGGATGCAGGGGTCTTTTAACCTCTTTATCATAAATTTCCGTTTTTCTCGCGCGGTCTCTTTTTGATATAAATCTTACGCATATCATAGCCATCGGAGTTTTTTCGTTTTTCTCAATTTAGCAGATTGCTTGTGGAAAAAATATCGAAAAATAGCTGAAAACGGTATAATATAGCTGGCGGCAAAAATTGTAACAGATATCTGGAAAATTGCTTTTTATGGGTTATTACTTGCGAAACCCGGATTAAATTTTTATTTGGGTGATGGTTGACTGTAATACAAAACTTTAAGTTTTGATCAAATCTTCTTTTACGGTATATTTTTCTATAAAATAGAGATATTTTATTTTGCGTTCTTTAAAATTGAAACAAAAAAAAAAAAAAATAAAAAGAAAAAAATGTAAAAGAAGAAAAAAATATTACATTTTTTGTAATCTTTGGACAATCCACAAAGGCTAAAAGTCTTAATACGAGGTAAAGAGGAAGGTAAGTAAGTTATTCTGTAAGTGAAGGATCATTATTAAGGCGAACCGCTTCTTTAAATGGAAATCAAGAATGCTAAGGGTTGTTTCCTTCCTAGATATGGGACACATACAAAGTGTATAAGTTAAAACGGAAAATACTTTTTACTTAAAAAATAATTCAAGCTTTTTGAAGCTGCTGTGGCTATAGACACAATGTGTTTATGCCAGGTTTTCTCAAATGTGACTCCCTAATAATAAAGGTGTCTTTGTTCGGCAAAACTTGGCAGCTCATAAGTAAAGAAACAGTATTTGATGACTTTTTTCGGGACAAGAAACATAATTGCGTTATAAATGCATTAAAATGGACGATATTTTTGGCGCCCCAACCCAATATTAAATTAAGATCCTATGAAAGAGATATCTGCATCGCTTTACGTTTGCTTTCCAAACTAGGTAACATTTTTAAAGTTTAAAACTGTTACTTTTCTAACCTTAACTTCCGTTATATGGAAGAAAAGTTAACTTTTCGTCCCGTGGGCCGATAGTAAAATAAAGTAAAAGAAACCGTCTCAAAAATTTGACAACTCGATATTTGGTCTGATCTTTTGGACATTTCTGTTATACCTCCACTCGTGATAAATGTATGGTGAAGTACTAATTATTTGACAAATTAAAAATAATTGTTTTAGGTTGACACATTTTAATTAAAAATAAATAAAAAAGTATTAAGAAAGGTAGTTGTAAATAAAATGGTATACAAACCTTTCATAGAATGGAAGCTTTCACGGCCTTGTTCAACTAAGAAATCTTGATCTTTGGGTTTAGACCACGTCAAATTAAAATCGTACCATTACCAACGTTTCGCCATCGATTAAACAAGACATCTTCAGGGATCTTTACTCTGCGAGATTGAAATACTGAATTCAGTTCCAAACCCAAACACCAAGATTTTTCAGTAAAGTTGAAACGTTAACGTTACGTTCTTCGTTCTTAAATGTCAAGTGTGCTGACGTTTGAAAAGAATTAGTTTTTTATTAACTTTTTAACGAACCAAAACTAACCCACCCGTCATCGATGTCTTTCATCTCTTATTTATAATAACTTTATTTAAATTTTAAAAATGTGTTTCTATAGGTGACTAATTTTATGCCGGTCACCGTATAATAATATTTCTACTAAGATGTCTGATTTCTGCATAGCTAATCAAAAACTTCTAAACGAATTTATTAAAAGCTGCATCCAACATTAGAGCCAACAGACTGGAAAATTGAATATTTGCAAAATACGGCGGAGCTTAAATGGCGATAAATTTGCATGGCGCATCGTCTATCATCGCCATCAACTTATCATAAAATCGGCTTTCGAATGTCGATCAACCGTGGATTTGCACAACGCAACCAAGATTATCATGTTCGAAATAAAATTAAGCAAATTTGTCTTTCAACTTTCGGGGTTAAGTAGATTAGAATCGAAAAAATTTTACTATGTAAGTTAAAAATAGTATATTTAATGGTCTTTTTTATTGGGTAGACGCCAAAATTTATCGAGAAAGAATGGGACCGCCTTGGTCCTGGTCCCGGGGTTTATGAGCTGACCCTGTTCAGCTCAGTTGACCCCTATAAACTGGCCGGTCGCTTAAAGTACCCCTCAAAAATTCAAAAAAAAACTAATTAAAAAACGACGTTTCGGTGGCAAGTCTGCAACCGTTGTCAAGTTAAAGAAAAATAGAAATAAGAAATTAACCAATACTTATATTAAAAATTACCTTTGTAGTTTTGCAACTCTAAAAATGGTTTGACATTTATATTATGAGTGACTAATAGGTTTACTTTAGAAAAGAAAACAGCTCACAAGTACCTTTTCTTGACATTTTATTTAAAAAATAATCAATTTTAAAACAAAAATTTACAAAAAACCTACTAGAGTAAGAGCCCGTGAGCGGCAGACCTTCGTCATTTTGTAAAAGCTGAAACTTTGTCAATGCATGCTCCCAATATAGGTAGAAGTAATGGTAAATTGTGAAGTTTGACTCATAGTGGCTTTGGCAGGTACGAGGTACCAAAGGTTAATTATATGAAACAAAAACTTCGTTATTTGTAAAAGCCGAATTTTATGTATGTTACTTAGGTAACTATTAAAAGATATTTTTCCAATCGGCAGACAGTTTTGAGAGTTCCAACTCTCTTGGCAGACATACATTTTGGAGTGACTCAATGGTCCTACCATGTACAATATTTTTGTTATTTAACAAGATATGACAAAAAGTCTTATATAGGAAATGTAGATTTTTTAAATAGTCATGTACTTAAAATATTTTGATGTATACAGAGTGTTCCAAAAACATTTTTTTGTTTAATTAACCTTAAAACAATAAATATTTTTTGGACACTCTGTATACATCAAAATATATTTAGGACATTCTTATTCGAAAACCCTACAAATCTCTGATTACAGTTCTTTCCATCTTCTGACCAGGTGCTTAGGAATAAAGTATGTAGGTAAATCGAGGTGGGTGAATGATT